>JAPSGF010000093.1:747469-886644 GCA_035772895.1 Perdix hodgsoniae
TGCCTTCCAGCCGTTTCGCCTAGAGCTTACAGTAGGCCTTTCGGTTTCTGGGACTCACTCTCTCTCTCTCTTTTGCTTAATTACAATTATATTGTATTATATTGTATTATTCTGTATTCTGATATAGTATTTAGTAAATAAGTGTGCCTCCTTAGATCGCTGCCGCTGTTTTCTTTTCCCATTCCCTTTTCCCCTTCCCTTTTTGGGCCAGCGGCCCTTTTGGGCCAGCTGCCCCCCTGTCACGGGCACAGGTAGATCTTGCTTAACCCGCGACAATAGCAATGCATTAAATTTATGTAGGAATTAAATTGATCTTCAGCAGTGGAAATTCTAGCATTTATAGACTTAAATACGCCTTATCTCAGAAACAAGTTCTCTTCAAGATTACTTCTTGATCTCCTCAAAGATTGTTTTTGTTTTCTGTTTAATTCTTTGTGTCAAGATAATACAGATGAAATCATTCACTGAGGTTAGGTTCACTGTGGACATCATCAGTATGGAAATGTAAAAGACAAAGTTCACAAATGTCAAGAACCATTACTTTCATTTGAAAATGAGGATTCCTGCTGGGATTAAATATTCATTATGAAGTGTTTCCTTGTTTTTTTTTTTTTTATTACTAAATGAGATGGTTATAGTATGTGCAGATCCCATTCGTGAAAAAAATGTGTGCATAATATGGACGGTTCATAGAATCATAGAATGTCTGTAGTTGGAAGGAACCCAACAAGGATCATTAAGTGTAACTCCTGGCTCCACACAGCACCACTTCAAATCCATACCTTGTGTCTGAGAGCTGTACAAAAAACATTTCCTGAATTCTAGCAACTGAATTCTAGGGCTATGCCCACTGCCCTGTGCAGTCTGTTCCATGCTCTCTGCCCTCTGGAGTAGACATTTCCCTAAACCCCAGATGCCTCTCCTTTGAAACAGCTCCATGCCATTCCTTCAGGCCCTGTTGCTCTCACAGAAAGCAGAGCTCAGTGCTGCCCTTCCGCTCCCTGTGAAGAGCTGTAGCCACCATGAGGCCTTCCATCAGTTCTTCTGCTATGGACCCAACAAAACAATTGCTGTCTATACCCGTCATAATTTCTGTAGCCCTACTTTGTACATTAATAGTTTTATGTCCTTCTTATGATGTGGTGCCCAGTTCTCGAGGTGAGGTTGCACAGTGCAGAGCAGAGTGGGACAACCCCTCATGCACAGTGGCAATGCTGGGTCTGGTGCACCCCAGGGTACAAGAGGCCCTTTTGGCTGCCAGAGCACACTGTTGACTCACGTTCAACTTGTTGTCAGACAGAACTTCCAGATCCCTTTTTGTCAGGCTACTCTCCAGCTTCTCATCCTCCAGTCCGCATGTGTATCCAGGGTTGTCTCATCCCAGACAGAACTTAGAACTTGCTCTTGTTAAACTTCATGCATTTGGTGATTGCCCAGGCCTCTGTTTTGTGAAGATTTCTCTGCAAGGCATCTCTACCCTCAGGGGAGATACCAGCTCCTGCCATATCAGTATTGACCTCAAACCTACTTAACATACCTTTATGTCCTACAACCAAGTCATTAATGAAAACATTAAATAGAACTGGTCTGAAAATGAAGCCCTGCGGAACACCGCTAGTAATTGGCTGCCAGCCTGATGTAACCCCATATGCTATCATTTTTTGAGCCTGATCCATCAGCCAATTGTTCACTCACTTCATTGTGTATTTGTTTAGCTGTATGCCAGACATTTTGTCCAGAAGGATAATGTGAGAAACAGTATCAAAAGCTTTGTTGAAATCTTGAAAGATTACATCAACTGACCTCTTTGTCGTCTGTGTGGGTAATCTTGTCATAACCTTGCCATATTTGTAGAAACTATTCTGGGAGGAGAATTTTGTACTTTCTCAGCTGTACTTACTCTTTCTTTTTCAATTAGCATGTATCCCAGATGGACTATTGTCTACGTTAAAGATAAATTTTCTTTTGAAACGATGGAGTAGTTTGCTTTCATGATCTAGGTTACCCCATTTTAAACCAGATCGATTATACTATGTACCTATTATAATCAGTGTATTAAATAACAGCCCAGCACCACACAACAGGAATACCAGGAGACATTCAGACCAGGTTTTATCCACCTTCTCAAGTGACTGAGCCAACAAATTAGGAATAATCACACATTTGAGATGACTGATTGATCCTGTTATTCCGAATTTGATTAACAAGAAAATTAAGCTATTTTTGAAGCAGAGTGCATATGTATTTAGGATAATTCAGGGATTAAAAAAGCAAGACAGCTATGGCACTTAAAAATAAAAAAGTAAAATTTATGAAATAGAACACCTAAGAAGAGTAAAGGAGAATTAAGGTAACTGAAATGAAGAACTGACTGGGTTGCTCATCAGTAAGGAAGAAAATGAGATGTCAAATTCCGGCTCCTTAGGTGAGAAACAAAGAAAGAAAAGAGAAAATGAAATCATTTTACATTTCAAGAAATCTGTGAAAACATGAGCAAAATTTCAATGGAAATAACCAACATTCTCTCCCAAAACTGGGGAGGACTTTTTTTCCCATCCTGGAAAGATGACAAGAAATGATAACAATGACAAGAGGGAAAAAAAATCTCATCGGGTACATCAAGATGTATTTCATATTTCTATTGCAGCAATGTTTACCTTACTTCTTTCTTGTCTGCCTTTCTTCCTCCCATATTCTACTCCTGGGGGTCCAGTGAGAACTTTGAATATTTTATTATTTTCTTCAAAATATAGTTAAGGGCACTTCCCACCCTAAATGCATAATGTTTCCAAATCCTCCTTATATTTTTTCTGATTTTTTAAAAATTTCTATCATTCTTTCCATCTTGGTGAATTTGGTCAACAGATCCAGAAGTTACTAGCTCAGCTAATAACTGGCAAATGAACATCCAACACTATTTTGCCAGCAAAACTTTTTCAAGAAAGAAACCCAAAAGCAGTAAAAATCTTCTAGCAATAAATTAATGGCAATACATTTACCAAAATGAGAAACTGTAGCAAGACATTTTGCTGAAGCTGATCCAGTTTTAATGAAAGAATTAAAGATTCATCAGGCCACAGAGAAAGAGCAAAAAGAATCATCACTCTGTCAAATGGTTAGGGTACATGCTGAATGAGGAAGGATGATGCAATTTCTTGAAAAACATCAGTGCTCAGAAAATAAATGATGAGATTTACTCTGTCTGGATTGGTTGCAGTGATGTGATGTGTATTTATCCTGCAGGCGAGGACAAAATTGAGTTTGAATTTCCTCAGTATTAATAAAAATTTTCTTCATTTAACTGCTGACACTACAGCACAGCTTGGTTTTGGCCAAGGTCCTGTATATTAACATTCTCCAAATCTTCCCTCTGAATCAAGTTCTGAGATGAAGTGAAGGGGAATGATGGCAAACTGGGAGTGTAGGCAGGTAGTGTAGGCAGGTCTTCAGCAGGATTCAAAACCGCTGTGAATATGAGGCTTTCTCAGAAACAAATAAGGAGTCTGCAAGTGAAGTGTAAAAGACAGTTCAGAGAAACAAATAGTAAAAGATGGTTTACGGAAGCAAATGTGCAGAGGATGTAAAAGGATGAGGATTGCAACAAGCTGGGATTAGAACAAAGTGGGATTGGAGGATAAAGATAAAAGTTTTGAGAACAGCTCAAGGACATTTGGTAAGTAAGTGATAAGATGTCCACAAGGCAAGTTAGAACTGGACTGGGGGCTACCCCTCTTTCAGGATCAAGAGTTTACAGTGAGGAAGACTACGAGCCTTTGCGAGGAAGATGATGAGGCCTCATCCCACAACCACCAGGAGATCACCACTGCTCACAACACATGCACAAGAGGGAGGGACCATACGCTGATGGGTTCTTGGAAATGTAAATGAATATGTATGCAAATTTCAGGAAAATCATTGATTATGTATTAGTTTGGCCTATATCTGTACCAACCTTTTGCTCTACAGTGTGCAAGTTAGGTGGAGCTATCCCCCTTGCACCAGGGCGTATGCGCATCACTAATAAACATAACTGCTATATATCTTTAATCTGGCTATAGGGTTTGATTTCCGCATGTCAGAAGGAAAATCTTTATTGCATCACAGTCATGGAAAACCAGCTTTGATGATTTTGTCTGCACTGCCTATCTGCAGCTGGAGTTCAACCAAGTTAAATGCCCTTATTGTTTGGTGAATGTTTATCCCTAATTAATTGGGCTACAGAAGGTTCTACCAACTGTAAGATCACATATGTTTCTGCAAGATAGATTCCCGCTGGACTGCAATCAAATAATATTACTACTAATAATACTAATTTATAATTACCTATAGACTACTAATGATTCTTAGCCATCACTTACTTGGATTGATTTTCCATAAGAAGCAAATAAATAGAGTGTATTATGAATGAATGAATGAAAAATAGAATGGAAAATAGAACGTATTGCGTCCCCATTTTCACATATATATGTATATTATAAATTACATGCATATGACATGATGAAATAAAATTTTTAGCTACAGATACACGGGTAAAAAACTTGAATGTATCACTATGTAAAACAGAATTAAAATCTACATTTCAATTAGGATATATCTTCCTGTGGTAAGTCAGAATCACTATTACTCATTAGACCATAATTAATTGTGTACCTCTAGTAGAACAATGGGATTCTTGGACCATAAACTCAGATAAATTTGCCCCACTAGCTACACGAAGAGTTAAACCCAAAAGGATTTGTACCATCACACATTACAAAATCATTGTTTATAATTGATCAATACTGTTGAGCACTTCTGAGTATTACTCACTTTCCCCACAGCATCACACAGTGCCAAAATCAGATTACATCAGGTCAGCGATGAGTGCAAAGAATGACTAAGTAAATTCAATATAAACCACCCAGGACCTTCCTGACACCTACTTATGCATTAAGACAGTTTGTAGTAATATTAAAATAGACAACCTCATTGAAAGTTTGGTCAGTGCTGTAGTTTTCCTTGTGCCTTTTAGTCCACTTCAGATTTAGGTGGAAATATAGTTCTTTATGCAGATTTAAGCAGATTCATAGAAATAATGTCATAGGAACAGTGCTTTGATTTTAAGTCACTGCACACTCTGAATGTCAGGATGTTGGTGAGAAATGGAGCACATCCTCTATGAAGACAGACTGAGGGAAGTAGGCTTGTTCAGTATGGAGAAAAGAAGGCTGCGGGGTGACCTCACTGCAGCCTAAAGGAAGCCTACAAACAGAAGGGGAATCAGCTCCTTGAAAGGGTTGATAACTGCAGAACAAGGGAAAATGGTTTGAAGTTGAAGTTAGGTTGGATGTCAGGGGAAAGTTCTTTACTATGAGCGTGGTGATGTGCTGGAACAGGTTGCCCAGAGAGGTTGTGGATGCCCCATCCCTGGAGGTGTTCAAGGTAGAGACTGGATGGGGCCCTGGGCAGCCTGGTCAGGTATCAAATGTGAAGGCTGGTGTCTCTGCATGTGGCAGGGTGGTTGGAGATTCATGATCCTTGACGTACCTTCCAAACCTGGCCATTCTGTGATTCTGTGTGTAATTCTGTGAAGTGGGCTTGTAGAAGTCAAAAGCCTCAAGGAGATTAAAATGCAATCGTTAAAGGAGATCTCACTAAGTAGTCAAAAGAATAAAAAAAGAAAACAGACAGTCTTGGCTCCAATATGTGCCAGTTCAGATGGCACACCAAAATGGACATCTGGCCAGAGATGGAAGCAATCCCCTTAATAAGTTTAGCTTGAGCATCTACCTGTGTAATAAAATTCCAGCAGGGAGGAGAATACGACCCTCTGATCCCTTTTTATCAAGGGCAATAGCTTTGCAAGGGGATGGTGTTTCAAAGGAAAAGCAATGTCAGCTTGTGAGTCTGCTTCATTACCAACATGCCTGTTAGCTGCTGGAACAGAGCAGCCTATCTTTGATCTGCAAGAAGCTGGCTGGGAACACTGTCTGCTCATCTCATTTTAATTTTGCAAAATTACGGCAGGTAACTCCAATTTCACACCCTGCTTCCCTCACAACTTCTCAGTGAAGGTCACAATCTGCGCAGAATGGATTTCTCCTCTAATCTCACCATCAACAAAAAAAAGAAATTCAGAACAGGTAGTTTCAGTACAAAACCTGAGTCTCCAGGACTGGGTTTTGCAGGATGCCCAGCCTAGCTTTAAATTAGCTGGCTTAAATCCCCTACACATCGTAGATAGTGGACTGTGCAGTTGAGAGTAGAAAACCCTCTTTCTACTCTTGGATTGCACTGAGGTACTGACATGTTCTGAGCTCCAGCTAATTCTGCAGCAATCAGTACCAAAATGTGACCACAAAGGCTAGCAGGGGTATACAGCTAGATTCCTCTGAGTGTGCCAAAGTCTGAGACACTTTATGCAAAACCACTGTACTTCGTATACTATACAAACTCCCTGAAATTGCTGCTACTTTTCTTGCCTTTTTTTTTTTTTTTTAAATATATTACATACATTCCATGGCAATTATGACCTTTAGAAGCAAGACACATCATGAGGGCTTGAAGAATAGCTCTCTAGTCTTAATAGGCTTTGTTTATTGATAGTGAAAGCAAATAGCTTACATATAGTCATCTCTTGTCATTTTAAGGCTGGTGGAATATCCCTCTTGACTGTTGCTGCATCTGCTTCTCAGAAGTGGAAATAGCCCAAGGTATTCTCTTAACTATAATTATATTAATTATTAAAACATAACTAAGATTACATACTGGAACAGTTTCCTTCACTGATAGAATTCTTGTCTAACTCTCAAGGTCCCTAGCAGGGAGACGAGCCAATAAATTCTGAGGCAATAATTGAAAACATCTAACCACAGCATTCAATGCAATTATATTGGCTTTCTGGATGACAGAATCGATTCATTGGATCACTGGGTGAGTTTTTCCATGTACTTCTTGTGTGTTCAAGGTACACATAGAGAGCAATGTGCGCTGCTAATATTTTACCATCAAAAAAACAAGACTGAGCAGATAAGTCAGAGCTACCCCTAACATTTATTTGCTACGGTGATCAGAACGTTCTACTGAGCCCAGTAAAGGACAAAGGGAACCCATTACTTGCTCATGGTTCCCGTTAGGATGTAGATACACTGTTTTGGAAAGGACTGGTCAGCTTAGAGGACAGTGGGGTCATAGAAAATATATGAGTGTTTTTCATGGAACTTAGGCTAAGGAGAGCATAATTGCTATCACTGCTGAGAACATGAGAACACTTTTCTCCATAAATGACATTTTAGAAAATTCACTATTTGTGCACAGAACTTATCTTTTCTAAGAAAAGTAAAGACATTTGTGGAATAACACCTGATTCATGCAGTTTGGAGTCCATGAATGACATACATTCTAACATATATAAGAGAAGGTGGTGATGGAGCCACTACAAAGGTCACCGAGTACATTTACTAACAAAGAAAGGCATCTACTAGATTGGAGCCCTAAGACTTTTCCATAAGCTCAGACAAAACCTCAGTAACGAGGTGTAGATAGGAGGACAAAGAAACCTTGATGGGTTCGGAAGAAAGAAATCATGATAAAAAGCTGTTATTCCAGGAACACAGGAGTCAGCAACTGCTGATCTGCGACCTGGTCTCCTAAACTCACGTTTCTACAACAACGAGGTATAAAAGCTGGCTTTTTATCCAAAACGTTCTTCATGGTATGAACTTCTCTGCGTGAGACATTCTGGACAGACTGGGTCCCTGCTGGGAAAGCTTGGTTGACTCCTTGATGTGGATTATCTACGAGTAGAGAATTTTCTGTAGTTACTTGTAGTAAATAGTTGCTTTATTCTAGCAATATATATTTGTTTTAATGGTACAAATTTTATAGTAGTTTTGTTTCACTTGTAATTATTTGTAGTAAAAAAGAAACTCGTGAAAACAAATTTTCCATGTCCTTGTCTATCCCAGAACGGCACAAAATCCCAGCTGAGATCTTTACACATCTGTGTGTTGAATAACACACATAGATTGTAGCCATGATTGAGAGTTATTATCTTTGAATTATTCACAGCAATATCATCTGTGGGCACAACTATGCAACTTTCTATTCCAAAAAACTTTACAATGAGAACAACCCCTGAAGAGATTTCTTCTTTGGAAGGGTTGAAGTAAAAAGGATTTTTTAAAACCTTGTTAGACCTCACCAGAATGCCACAAAAAATGGCTGGGGTTGAAGCATAGGTGCCATGAAGGGAAAATGAGGAAACAGTTTCTGTTTGGGAAGAGATGGCTTTGGGTAGATCCGCCAGCAGCTGAGTCTATGAGAAGACGTCAGAAAAATGGGATAATAAACTGAACCTAAACTGAAACTACAGGCTAAGGCTGGTAATAGGAAAAAAAATTAACTGAGGACAACCTCAAAGAAGGTGAGGTTGCCCAGGGAAGTTGTGCAATTTTCATCCTTGGAGGTTTTGAAACCATGGCTGGATAAAACCCTGAGAAATTTGTTTTGATCTCAGAGTTGACCTCACTTTAAGCAGGAGACTGAACTCAAGAACTCTTGAGATTCCTTTCAAGATAAATTAATGTAGGATCCTCTGATTCTTTGAGGGGGAGGGGGGGAAGAAAAAAGTAAAAAGAGAAATGTGTCAACTGTCGTTTCTCCTGCAGATTACCTACCATTTTCTCCGGAACTTGCCCCTGAATTAGAATCATGACTGCTAAAGCTGAAAATAAAAATCAGATGGGGTATGAGACATGAGAGAAGAAAGAGATCCTCAGAGTTGGAACTATAGATAAAGAAACCTTGATATAAAAGTAAAACTGATATAAACTTGAGTTTATATCAAGTAAAACTTGATATAAAAGCAAGACTGATCTATTGCAAGAAAGAGATTTTGATTTCCTAAAGGGTTTTGTGTTCAATTGAATCATTGAGTTGTTTTGTGATGAAAAAATAACTATTACCTTAACAATATAGATTAAACAATGTAGTTTTTTTTTTTTTTTTTTTTTGTGGTATAGTGTAATAGAAGATTTTATCAATCATATACAATACAAATTCATTAGTAGCATGAATAGGATCTAAAACAAAAATATATTGCTTCTAAGTATTACTCTTACATTGCATCTTTTGCAGAATTTTCACTTTTGCAAGCTAATTTACAGCTACTGAAATTGAGTCATTTTAATTGTAAAATCAGTCAAATACGTACTTCTGCAGTAGGCTTACTGCAGAACACAGAACAGTAGTTCTGCAGTAAGCAGTAGCAACTGCTGCAGCAGCTCCAGGTACTACACTAATTGAAGAACAAAAGACAATCCTGCCTTGACAGAGAAAAAAGATAATTTTTTCCTACAGCTAACTCAAATATAGTTGACACGTTACAGTAATTAACATGGTAATTAAGTCTTCATTTCACAATAATTAACTCTTTGTGGTAAAGGATTCTTCTGAAGAACTAGCCTGAGAATTCTTTGAGCTACCTGGTCTAGTGGGAGGTGTCCCTGACTGTAGCAGGGGGGTTGGAACTAGATGATCTAAAAGGTCCCTTCCAACCCAAACCATTCTATTGTTCTATGATTCTATGAATGTTTGCTATTAGCAACAAAAGAGAGAATATATTGCACAACCAGATCCCTTAAACTATTATCTCTTGCAAAAATGTAAACCAGATGAATGAATGGCCTCTGCATTTCTTTTGACCCTTGTTTGTAGAAGGATGACTACAATTAAATATTTTTCTTGTACCAAATCTGGAAGCACCATAATGTGGTGAAGATGTGAAGATGTGTCTACCTGAATCCTAGATGTTCCTTCAGGACAGCATTTACACACTTTCATTATGTTAGGAAATTAACTGATGAGTCTAAACACAAAAGTAGAATAAGTTTCAAATTCAGTAATTTTAGTAATTCGTTCCTACTCATGACCTTAATTATTGTAATCCCATTTTCTGTGTTCTTGATAATTTTGGATTAAGCATTAATTTTTCTGTCTAGATATATTCTGTACTGTTTTAACATTATTAAATAAAATATTCATTTCTCATACGAAGCTGATCAATAGTCAGATACCTTATGGGACTTTGCAAACATGAATTAATTAATCTGCAGTATATGTTCATTGATTAGGTAAGTTGCATATCAACACTGTTAAAGTTCATCTGTTTCTTTTTTTTTTTTTTTAAAGGCCACTAGAGTAGGATTCTGCTGCTCCTTAAAAATGCATAAGAAGGCTGAAAAATTGCTAGAAGCAGGCATCAAGTATAAATTCCGTACCTTGCTGACAACGTGGTTAGGGTATAATTAATCACAATGAAATTTTTAATAGATAAAAACCAGAAATTCTTCTTTTGAGACTGGTAGATTTTTAATGACTAAAAGTGAATAACATTTTGATGTTGTATCTGAATAAAACTCATGCTTCCAGAAGAAAAATGTTCCACTTAAAAATCAATCAAGTCCAAAAACTCAAAAGTTTTTGTCAAATTTATAGGGTTGAATCAGAACACCCTATTCCAAGTTGCTTTTTGGCTTTGTTATTTATTAACTCTGGACAAGAAGGGTTAATATATACACATGAATTTGATAACTATGGCAGGACCACAGTTTTTCCAGGGGACCTTCTTAATGAAAGGTAAATATATCACCATAAGACAATTTAGTACTCTTTCAATTAATATTATATCATCAAAATTGTTCTACATTTTCTTGGAGTCTAAGACTCAAAACTCCTGACTTCCATAGATCTCTGTAATTAATAACAGCTTGGCCTGACTAGTGATTCTCTGCTTTCCATCCAAGGGACTTGTAGGAAATATTACCTAAATGTTAAGATTATGAACAATTTCAGGTTTAGGAACCTCAGTGAATTCATTTTTTTAATAATAATAATAAAAAAAGTAACCCTGATCTACTTTTCATATCTAGGCATGAAATTATGTAGTCTTCTACAATGAGAACATGGATCTTGTGGTTGTACTCACTGCTTGATCTTAAGGACTGGAAAGGCCAAACACTCTATCTGGAGGTCAGATGTTTTGCTGTGTTTAATCTATCCTCCCTCAACTAGATACATTTACTCTTCTAATCTTAGCACTTTCACACTCAAATTATTGAATTAGACCTAGAAATTTTTAATTCCCATATGCTATTTTAATTAAAATTGATCAGCTGGTTGAATACATTTTAATCATTTAAGGCTACAGAGCAATCATAAAAAATAGTTATCTAAGAACAATAGATCTTGTTCTTAAAATCACAGAAAATGGTAACACCAGATTGCATTTTATTCATTTAAAGTGATCTGTTACTACTGGATTACATATCTTTGAAAATAAGCCTTAACTACCCATGAAATTGTTGAGTATTCCTAAACAGTATTGTTGCATATTTCACTACAGTAATTCCAGCAGTGACCTTCAATTGATCCACAGCCATTTCACTCCAGTTGTTTCTGACTCCCTGCTCTTGGCACATGAATGTGTTCCCACGATAAACTTCCTGCTTTGATCCTCACCTTTGTGTTTTCCTAAGCATTTCAGTTTTGCATCTTTATAATCTTTGTTCTGACCTTGTTCTGACCTATCCAGATCCACTGAAGCCTGTAAGTGTGATGGTTGATGCATAGCATAACTACTAATTATTGCCTAGACAAGCTTCTTGAAATGGGGACATCATTGATATATCCTGCCATTTCCCTAGGATTATTCTAAATGCTGTACATGACTGACCATCATTTGCATCAAACTGACATTTATACATTGTTCTACCATGAAAAACTGCATACATTCTTCATTTTGCAACAGATTATACCATGTATTTCTCCTAATAATTCAAAGAAAGAACAAAGATGGTCCTGTCTGCCTGATATAGACTGTACAATTATGAGGGCTGTTCCAAAAGTAATGCCTCCTAATTATTGCATTGGCCCAAGACATCGGGTATGGCATGGCAGTAGAGGCTGAACTTTCCACCCAATATCCTGTTTCATTTTGTTGCTGTGGGACGGATGGCAGCAATGGGGTAATGGGGCTATCTAACAAATTGGCATCCCACATGAAAGTGGATATGAAGCACAGGAGTGGAACTGAATTCCTCCACGCAGAAAAAAAGGCACCTATTGACATTCATTGATACTTGCTCAATATTCATGGTGACAAAGCAGTAGTGGTGACAGCACAGTGAAGTGGTGGGTTTCAGCAGTGGCAACAGTGACATGAAAGACAAGGCTCATTCTGAATACCCATGCAGATTTTCATGACTGCAGCATGCAGGCTCTTCTTCATCCATAGTGAACATGCATACATGAAAAAGCATAGTTAATGGTGGTGACTATGTTGAAAAATAGGAAGCTTTACTTTTGGAGTGACTTACATAATTAGTGTTAATTGTTATAGGTTTCTAATCTCAGATAAAGAATCAGAGCACAGCATCATCACTTAATGTTGTAAAATTAGGTTTTCCTAACACAGTAAATATTGTAGAATCACTGAAAATATTCAGCATTATTTTTTTATTTATCTGAAAGGAACATGTAGAATCATCATCTTTGTTGTTTAGACATTTAGACGTTTAAGGATACAGCTGTCTTTAGAGATTTTTCTACTTTCTTACTAAAATGCAAGTATCTTGTTGGACAATCATAGCTAAACATAACATGTTTTTTAAATGCTTTAAAACAAATTTAAGGCTTCCTTTATCTACAATGAGTTCTTAGGTGGCAGACATTTTCAAGTTCAACATGTAATACCCTGACTTCTTATTATCACTAAAAAGTCTTCTTCTGTATAAAAATGAGGAGTTAAATTATGCTGTTAGCCTCACCGACAGAAGTCTAGTAGAATCAGTAGGATGGCACCAGAAGAATCTGGCAATACTTCTCTTTGGATTCAGCAGCCCTGGGAGCAAGCAGCTCTTTTTAAGATGAGGATGGTTTTCTCTGTCATATTCAATAATTCAGATGTTTTGAACTTAACTAAACAGCATGTAGGGAATTTACTGTTGATGCTTACAGTACTGGAAAGAACCCTCTGGCACAAAAGTTTGCTTTGCTAGCCATTTTGTTAGCAGTCAGTAATTTGGAGGACACTTTCTGTTGGTATTTTATTTTGTCAGCTGCCCGTGGAACTGATGTGTATTTGTTTACTAGGTCAAGAAAGTAGATGACTTTTTACTGCCTTCCTTTTCCTACTTCATGAAAGTGGAAACTTCCAGTCAGGACAAAGATAAAACAAAATTCAATTTTTGGTACTGGAAATCCCCAAGACTGTACTTTCTCCATCTTTACAACAGCAATACAAATAAAATAGTTACAGTATTTTGTAAATACATTTGTAAACAGTTATATAGATTGATCTTTCCGATCCATTCTCATTTGTTTCCATCAACATCTGATGTTTAAAACTCTTTTATATCCTTAGACTCCAATAATTTTTGAGAAGGTACTATAAAATTGTACTCCTTCTAGATTATTTAGTTGACACTGTGACAGATGAAAGGTTCATCCAACAATATGGAAGTTAGAATACTGTGTTGGTACATAATATAAGGGAAGTCCATTACCTTTGAGAACTTGAAATTGTGTTTGAAATTGATCTTTCAACTATTTCCTTAAGTTCAAGCCAGCCTAGATTTGTCTGGGCAATCATTTCTTGCAATACAACTTCCTACCTGAAAAAGGATATAGTGGGAGATACAGCACTGAAGCTGGGGACAGATTACTCAGTTAGACTTTTACTATCCAATTAGCGATAGAATGTCAGAAACTCATTTGCCAGACAGACGCCTGTTGTGCTGACAACTTGTTCTTACAAAAAGCAAACTGAACATGATGGGTAGACTGGGACAGATGAACTACTAACCCAAATGCATGTGCAATTGTTTTTACTAGTATTACAGACATGCACTCCAACAACTAAGTTAACACTTTTTGAGAGCTTGCAATTCGTATGGTAAGCAATTGTCTACATGACTGAACCTTAGAGACTTCTTTTCCTGTGTTTCAAGTTGATAAACCAAATACCACCCACAACACGACACCTACACCTAAATTTAGCATTCATTGGACATCAAACAGTGGATATTTAGCACAGTGAGGTAGTGCCCCTTATAATTATTATTATAATTGAAAGTACCACTTTTTTTTTTTAATTATTTATTTTCTCTTTTGTATTTTTCCAGAACGTGACTAGAGAGCTTCTACGTATACAGTTTTTAACACTCCAGGATCATTGCTAATCCTTCTCATCTCTCAAATCACTTTTTGTGCAGGAGGAAGACACCAAATTCATCCACTTATATAGAAACTGATTAATCTCACTTATTTCCTACTCTGACAAGCACTCTAATTCTCAAAAGTAAACATCAGTGCAAGCATGACACAGATGTGTATACGTGTCCTTCTTGGAAAATATTACTAAGAATTGGTTATTTTCTGTGATAGCAACTACATGGGATAGGAGCAGCCATTTTCCTGATTCTGCATCAGTATTCTGACTGACATGGAAAAGTCCTCAATCACTGATGAGATCTATTCCCTAGTTGAGGTAAAGATATTTAAACCACATTTCGTACCCACAAGTTAATGAGTAAATAGTTAATGCAATACTGCTGAATAATGATAGAAATAGTATAGGGCGCAATTTGCATGTCAGGGAAGGTTAGAAGTTTTAAAATGTAAATCACAAAATGTCTTATTCTCCTCAAAATAATGTTTTGGTGTGGACCCTGGTACTGTTGAGTAGAAAGAAAGAAATTAGTCTTGAAAATCAAAAGGGATGTTATGATGAAGGGAAAAATATTACTTGTTTAGGCTTGTTTTCAATTTTTTTTGCCTTAGGAAAGGAAAATGGAGAGATACTGTGGATTTTTATGTCATTGGAGGGGAACATGAATATGTAGTTTCTTATGCAGATAGTTTGGATTGAATACACTGGATCTTTCCAGAATCAGAAGCTGAACAGTCCTGATCTTTTTATCAGTTTCATATTACGTCACCCAAAAAAATTATGTTTCCCACAAACAAAATAACTAGAATAACTGAAAGCCCGTATTTGAACCTATGTACCAATTGGCCTTTAGAAAAAGTAAACAACTAGAAGAAATGTGGTGTGTTAGGTATCACCTGACACAGAGGTCACTGACCTTCATGAGTTCATACAAGTAGAATGGAGAAAGAAAGGAAGAGAAGCTCTTCTTTGACTACACTTGATGTTATTTGGTGTTTCTATATTGCAGGAGAGGTACTAAAGCTCCACTAAAGTGGAATTGCTCTACTCAGAGAGGAGTTACACCCAGCGGAGTTGCAGAGATATAAAAGCTGCACGTAAGAGGAATCAGGTCTGGTCTCATTCATTTACTGTAAAGCTACTATTCCCAAAGCACTGGGAATTAGATGCAAGTATTAGATGGAATTTAATGTGCCCTACTCTAAAAGGTGGCCAAGATAGTCTGAAAAAACACTGACACAGTACCCTGAGTCTTTGTATAAATATTTGCTGAAGACTCAGAAGTCAGCCAGAGAGGGAGATTGGAAGGCTCACATTTTCCAGTGCAATCAGAGAGCTTTAGGATTTCAGTTCTGAACAATCCTCACCTCCTCAATAAATTATACAGTAGAAGATGGATATTCTCTGAATACTGGGGATGGGGGAAATGTAGCATAAATCTAATTTTATTTTCAGACTACCTATAGTCAGATAAGTTGGTTTTCCACGGTGGTCTATTAAATTGCTTTTTATGTGAGCATACAAAGTGAAATTTAGTGATACTGGGAGTAGGCTAGTAAGTTGAACTGAACCTTCACTAGCTTCCCGTAGAGCCATTTTAAGAATCTTAACAGCTAATGCAGATTGTCTTCATAAACCGAATAATATCCAAGTTAATACCTGCTAGCACTTTGTTTTCAGGATTTTTTTCAGTCCTTTGTAATTCACAGAATGGAAAATAATAATAATAATCATTATGTAAGAATATCTTCACTCAACAAAAATGAGTAAGAAAGAGATAGTGGTTTCCTATATCCATGGATCTATAAAGAGATACAGATTGCTTTCAGAGCTGTTGTTTACTTAAAAGTGTTGTAGTGATCCAAAGAAATACACTTCGATTATTTCATACTACAAGCAAGCACCCATATTATGGTGCGATGATTCAGCATGTCTGATAAGATCAATGCCAGTATGTCTACAATAAAGAAGGTAAAGGTGGCATATTCTTTGCTGAGAGATTAGTATTCATTTTGCAGACCACATTCTAAATGGAAAATATCATGTCATTTAAGATTTAGTACCTGTTGTGGTATCATAACAGATGCTTCAAAAATCTATTAAAAAGAATTATAGTACTGTTTCTGTCTAATAGAAAAAACATCATTCACTTTATCACTACAAATTAACAAATTATTCTGTAGGTTTCATTAAAATATTTTAAGTCAACTTTCACACTTCTCCGAGTACTCGTCTTAAAAGTTTTCATCTCATAACTTACACCCATAGATTATTTGGATTAATGCACTAACATCATTGGTGAGAGGCTTCTTTGGCTCTCTTCAGATGTAACAGGATTTTGCACATGGATTCATAGAATCATAGAATTACAAGGTTGGAAACAACCTATAAGATCATCCAGTCCAACCATCTTCACATTACCACTGCTACCACAAACTAAACCAGATCTCACAGCTCCTCATCCAGACACTTCTTGAACACTGCCAGGGACGGCGACTCCACCACCTCCCTTGGTAGGCCATTCCAGTGCCTGACCACTCTCTGAGAGAAAAAGTTCTTCCTTATGTCTAATCTAAACCTCCTCTGGTACCACTTGCGGCCATTTCCCCAGGTCCTGTTTGTTGCCTGGAAGAAGAGGTCAAACCCCTCTTCACCACAGCCTTCCTTCAGGAAGTTGTAGAGTGCAATGAGGTGTCCCCTGAGCCTCCTCTTCTCCATACTAAACAATCTCAGCTCTCTCAGCTGCTCCTCATAAGACTTGTGCTCCAGGCCCCTCACCAGTTTTGTTGTCCTTCTCTGGACACGCCTCAGTGTCTTTCCTGTAGTGAGGGGCCCAAAACTGAACACAGTACTCAAGGTGCGGCCTCACCAGTGCTGGGCACGGGGGGATGATTACCTCCCTGCTCCTGCTGGCCACACTATTTCTAGTGCAGGCCAGGGTGCCATTGGCCCTCTTGGCCACCTGGGTACACTGACAGCTCATGCTCAGCCGAGCATCAACCAGCACCCCAAGGATTCTCATTCTAAAAGAGCTGCTCCTCCCATAGCACCTCCTTTGAAGTCCGCATGTATAGTTATTCCATCACTTATCTGCAGATAACCCACAACAAAGGGGAAGAACTTTACATGCAAGCATCAATGTTAAAAATTTCAAGTAAGTTTTCATGGAATTGATAGCTGTCAGTCTGGTCACTTCTTTTTAAGAGTGCATTCTGTATCTAGATCTGGAAACACACTGGTTATCCACTGATACTTCACTAGATGTATTATCATTTTGCCTTTTCTGAGATTCTGTATGTCCTTGTACAGGTCCATGATTGACAGAATTCCCAGTGATCTTCTTGCACAAAGCTACCTTCATGCTGATGATGTTAATCTACATGCCAGCAGCAACTTTAGTCTTATTGCAAGATGAAGATGTGAAGACTTTCCATCTTGAATCCCAATGCTTCCTTGGCAACATTACTATGAACTCTATTCTGTAGTATATAGCTTACTGCACTGAATAGCCCATGTGCTGGAATAAGCTTATGCTCAGCTACTGCCAAATATGTACAACAATTAACATCTTGTGACTTTAGCAGTGATAAACTTTACTTATACAATGCATGGTTTTGATTTTTGATGAAAATACTAGCATTAACACACTGAAGTTTTAGTTGTTGCAGAGCTGTGCTGCTTGGAGTCAAGGATGTTTCAGATTCTCATGCTGTTCTGCTGATGGCAAGTACTGAATGACTTTGTTGTTTGGCTTTGCTTGCAGATTCATCTTTTGCTTTACCCGGTAAACTGTCCTTATCTAAATCCAGAGTTCCCACATTTTTATCTTCCCAATTCTCTATACCATTTCAAATGAGAAGATTGAGCAAGCAGCCATGTGCTTCATAGCTGCCTGCCAGGGTTAAATCACAGTTGCACAATTGGTTTTATTTCAGTGAAATTTCCTTTAAATCTTTTTACTCTGAACGCAGAAGAGTTGAAATACATTGCACACTTTGGACAAACAAGGACCAAGTAACAAGAAGTAGCAGGAAAAGACATGTACCAAAACTGACATTTGAGTTCTAACTTCTGACCACCGAACACAAAAGAGCATCACACTCATTTATACTCTCATTAAAGCTCAGTCCAACTCTCAGCATTTTAATGACTCAAGTCCCACTGTCTAAAACCTAGTAGCAACAAGGATGTGTTATGATTTTCAACTAGAAAAAACATGACCTGGTTTCACTTTGGCTAAAGATTCTTTTTAAAACTTCTTGCACTTAGAAATCTTCTGACAAAGATATGAAGAATTATTAATACTACACTTGGAAAAATAAATGATTTTTTCTCTCATTTTATTTATTTGAGGAATTTCAGGCTTCCCTGTTGAACACCAAACACTGTGCCAGGCTCTTTCAAACATTCAAAGATCAGATGACAAAATTATGAACCCTGCTATCCATAATGGTGTGGAAAATCTTTTGAAATTTATTTCTTGCTTGTTTCCCTACAGTCTGCCTGGGGTTTAAGTTGGTGTCAAATATATGCAATTGCAGTATAGTTAACCTGTAAGTTTCTATTAGGTCTGAGATTAGTATAATGAAACATTTAAGGCTAGAAAATTTCTTCCTTCAAAGAAGACCTTTACATCAAAGGAGAAACATGCTAATGACCAAAATGAATACCCATTAACTCCCACATAGAATTTGCTGTTCCCATTTCTCCTTACTCTGTGCCATTCCTCAATTGTAACACAAGAGCATCCACTTACATCCTTGCAAGAGAAGAGTGGTGTCCATTTTCTCCTTCCTTGTCACTTGTGGCTATCAGACTTGAGTTGTGCATTAAGGTTTTCTACCTGAAGTGCAGAATAAATCATAGCCGTCATGAAATCCTCTAGGTTGGATAAGACTTTCAACATCACCATGCCCAACCATCAACCTGATCTACCAAGTCTTGTCATTAAACCATTTACCTTGGTGTCACTTACACACATCTTAAATACTCCTAGGGATAGGGACTTGCAATAAGTTGTGAATCCGGGTGAAAAGCCGCACAATGAAAGAGTAAAATGCAGAGGACAACAAAGGCATTGGAAGCTTAACTGGATGACCTAAACAGGCTCTCCATGGAATACATTGACATTTTTCCGTGCCAGAATAAATTGTCACAGAATTATTTTCTCTTCTCACATTTCCACTTTGTGAAAGAGTTATTTGGCTTTGTCACATTGCAATGACAGAAATTCTTCTTGATGAACTTCGGTACTGACATTATAGACATAGCTGGAATTGCTTTAGTGTCTAGGACTTTCAGCAGTAACAGATCTGCAGACCTGTAGGTGCTCACATTTTGCAAAGTTTCCCCAGGGGGTTCAGTCTTTTCAAGTCACAGTGAAACTAATCTATTCACCCTTCTTAGGTTGTTGTTGGCTTTTATTTAGTTTTAACTCATTCTCATTTGTGTTCAAAGGAAGGAATAACACTTGAAAAGAACACCCACAATCTGTCAGACAACTTGAATTCCATTTGGGATAAATATGTATGTATAAAGGAAAACTGAAATACTTTGTTACTTTTTGAATGTTGGAAAGTTTTTGTTTTGTTTTAAAGTATTAAATGAATAAAAATCAAAGAGCTGTGGACCTTCATTGTCATCTCAAAGAGTAGAACACATATGTAATTGCTCTCATATTTATAATGGTTTCTTCACAAGGAAATATTAAGGGATGGAAAATAAACATTATTTTAACTGACAGATTGATCTTCTCAATAGCTATAATTAATCACAGTTACTGCTATAAAGTCACTGAGAGCTCTCTCTTAAGGAGGTTATATGGTAATGAAACAAAGTTATTCTCCCTCATGTTTCTTTCATAAATCATCAGCAAATATATATGTATATGAGTTGTCTTCCAGCTGAGCTTTTCAGGAGTTCATAAGCCATTTAAAACTATTTAAAGCTGGAGAAGCAAAAAAACAAACAAACAAAAAACAACCAAACATTTATGGCCTTTGAACCCTGCAAGGACATTTTCTCTTTTAGCAATTTACTCTTTGCTTAAAAATGGTTGAGTCATATGCAGAGAATAACATTTCACTGCTGAATGCTGTCTTAGGCACAAGTAGAATCCAGAAATTCATGTCATCTGATTCTGCATTAGGTAATGTTTCAGCAATAGATGCATTATGATATCACAGAAAAGTACTAGCAGAGGGCAGTATGGTACATTAATAAAGAGATTTTACCGTATGATTTGACAGCATAGAGCCAACGACACAACAAAGTTTTTATTTAATGTAAAATACCCCAGATGTGGCAAAGCTTTTCATACTACTGGCACCTGTATTTCATTTGACTTCTGCTCTGAAGGGCTGTTTGGAAACTTCTTACTGTTACGTTACCTTATATCTACAGTAAAAACAAAGATTAGAACCACTAAAGTTTCTCATCTGATTTTAGAGTATGGCCCACGTTCAAAACAGTAAGTTATTTCTCAAGACACTCATCAGTTATCCTAAACACAGCCACACTTCACTCATCAATATGACCCCAGAAAACCATTATGAACGGAGAACAATCTTTCCACTGTTCAGGATCTGGACAGCAAAGGTGAAGGTCTTATGGAGACACAGTATGTACTGAAGCTATCTTTGCTCTTCTTCTATTTCCTTATGTGGTCACATGCAGTCTTGACACTGCAAAGTACTTTCTTTTTTCCAGAACTCTTAAACTTGGTAAATGCACTTCTAAAATTAATTTATGCCTGCTTTACAGGAGCTTAACTGCCAGGAAAAGGAGTAGATAAAGTGTTAAATAATGGACTGAATAGAGCTCCCTGAGGTACTTCTCCAATATCTGCAAGTGTTGCACAAGTGTAAGAACTGCTATAATCATAGGGGAAGATTCTTCTGAGTTATTGGTTGTTCCTTGTGATTATAATCTATCAGCGGCTCTGAAGTGCTGTTTAAAGAATACTTGTTCTTATAGCAAATATGTACACAGGATTAATCTCTGAGCAGCAATGCAACCAGATTTAATCATTTATTGCTCAATTTTCAAAGTAAACACAGCCATATCTTTCTTTCCCTTTGAAAACTCTTCCTGTCTAGTCATTCAGCTGATGTATAAAAATCATAGGTTGCTATTTGCTGACAGGGCAATGCTACATTTTCATTCTAAACGACAAAGGTCAGTGTTATGTTTGTCACATTCAGGTAAAATGTGCTGTATAATTTTTTCTGAATTTCTGCTGTCAAGAGAAGAGTGTGGGATCATCTTTTTGTGTATATGAAAGCTGAAAATTACTACTTTATATAAAGACAGAATAATTCTCAATGCTCCAAGAGGCAGGATACAGAATTACTGGTAACTTCCATTTGCCCTGTTTCCTATCCCAGAGAAAAACAGAATAGATATATTTGCTTAAAGAACCTGAACATAACTTCAGAAATTCTGCGCTTTGCTTTGTTTCTCCCCCAAGATCTGACCAAGCCAGCATTTAATGGCTTTGCAAATTGTTTTCTAGTAAAGTATACATATATCCATATATATGTACAGATACAGTTGAGGGAGTGAAAGAAACAGTATTGCCAATTTAGAACTACACCCATAATTAAAGTAAAAGTACTTTTGAGAGATTACTGTTGACAGATCACAGAGTGATCTCACATCAAATAAACAAAGTTGTCAAAAGGCAGGTAGAGAACCTGTGGGCATCAAATATTAGTTTTTAACAAGATTAGACTCACTGGCAGAGTGGAAAATCGTGTTCTGACAGTCCTAGGCACAAATGCACTGACCAGATGATAGCTATTCCCTGTTCATCACCATTTGCATTCCTGGAATAGTCATGGGATCCAGGAGAGCCTGCAGACATATTATCCAGATTGCAGCTGCATCTACAAACAGGCTGATCGAAAAATCTAACAGTTGCAAAATGTGCCTCTACAAAGTTCCAAACTGATAACTCAGAATGTGACTGCACTCTTGGAAAGTAAAGAATGATTAAAGCTTTCCCATATAGAGCACACAGGGACAATCACATTCCCGCTTTGGTGTTTGCAATGTTCAGAAAGAGGGAACAGCTGGAATCACCAGAAGTCATTCAGGCTGGATGGGACTCTGAAACCTGATGGAGTTGTAGGTATCCCTGTTCATTTCAAAAGAGTTGGACTAGATGATCTTTAATTGTCCCTTCAAACTCAAATGATCATAGGAGTCCAAATAGAAACTGAGCATGGGGCTCCTAGGCTTCCAATGCAATGAGGAAAAGCCTGGAAGCCCTGTTATCATCTGTTTCTTTGGCACTACATACACTGGAAGCCTCTGATGCCCAGATTTTCCAGAGACATTCCACCTGGCAAACTCATTTAAGAGCCACAAACTGAGTCCCTTTTCCAGGACAGCCTGTTCTAAGAGCTGAACCTGTCTGTAAACCCTATATTGCACCTCGTAGGCAATCTAATCTAGATCAGCTTGAACTGGAATTACGTACTAAAATTCATCTAGAATGCTATAACCTAATTGACATTTTCAACTGTTGTTTTTTGAAAAAAAAGTTTTCTTTCATTTGAGTATTTTCATTCCTTCAAGCTTTTCAGAGTGTCTGCAATGACATCAGTATTACTGTATTTTATCAAGCTCTTAACTCCCAAGTTAATCTCGTATGAAAGTCCCTGCTTTCTTTCCACTTTCCCCTATCATTCAGCCTACAACCCTTAAATTAGGGCATATATGAAGATATGGCTTATGTTAAAGAAGCTCTTTACTATGGTTATAGTGACAGTTGCAAGAAAATGCCTATATACACCACAGGTGATTCTGGGAAGTAATTGATGATGTTCCATCATGCAAACCAACTTGCTTACATCCTTATAGAAAGTTGAATTCAGTGGCAGGCAGATAAAAATACTTCATGGCCTTTTACTCATGTTTGTCAGCTGAATTTTACTGCCAGATACTAAGTTTTACAGGATTTGTCTGTTTACTTACCTATGTAGCTTCTAGCATTTAACTCATCTGTGCAAGTTTTAAAGATAGTAGTTCAAAGGTTTAATTCTCTGTTATCCAGAATCTTGGATATTAATTTACCTTTAAGTGAAGAAAGTGTTATATTCTGATCTAGAAGCTATTTGTAATTACCTTACACTGTTATAAATACAAATTAAAAGCCTCTTCTCTGATGTTTACAGTCTGTTGGTTACATATTAGAGATATAAAGGTGTTGTTCACCTTAACAAAGAAACTCAGAGCATACTTAGTGGCAAGAAAAGAAAACACTCATAAAGCTTATAAGAATAGCAAGGGATGCTTATCTTCCTTCCTAAATTAGATAAGAAAACATTTCCAATCAGATAATATGAATAGATGAAGGGACAAGTCTATCATTCTGTGTTTAATTGTCCATGGCATAATGTAATAAGTTTATATTCCAAGGAAAGCTTTGGAATGAGTTCACAGAATATATTTCAGAGTTCTGAAATTATTATTGATTCAAGGATGTTTTTAGTGAATTGTACATTTGCAAAGACCATTTCGCTTTAGAAAGCATCTACAGAATAGTATCAATACTATGCTTTAAGGCTACCTTACCATAATTATAAAGATATGCCATGTTTGTAGTCAGATGATTTTTTTTTTTTACATTCTATTTCTCAATTATTTATGCAGATGTGCATTAATGAATATTTATTCCCTTTCTTTCTCTTAGAAGTGGACCTTTATTTTGCTTCAGAGATTTTGTGAAAGATAATGCTGTGTCTTAATTCACCGTATCTTGATGTCACTGAAATTTGTTTGGTTTGGTTTCACAGAGGAATATTAGAGCAGGCACTACCATTTAAATCCAGAAAAGTAATTGATGTCTGTTTCCTAGATTGGATATTAACTTGGATTCTCCAGTGTGCCTTTCCCAACAGTATGACTCTGCCCAGGAACCACAGCAAAATATCCAGGACGGAGAGTAGTCACGATGATCACTGTAGTTATTCAGAGTACTTGTTGCTTTTCCACATCTTTTCTTCCAAGCTGTTTCCAGGACTTCCCCACTTTCTCTTTTCTCCAGCCCTCCCTCCAGGACAGCTTGTCTTAAGAAATCCTTTTTAGTAATTGCAGTGTGTTTTAGCACTACCCATGTTATGTTTTAGATTGATCACATCAACTTAATTCACATAGGCAATCAAGCAGCTATCTGATGGAAACAACTTTTTAATCACTCATGACCTAGACTGCATTCAATCTCTTTATTTTGTGACACTTCAGAATTATTACTGACATCCTGAAGAACACAGACTTGTTCAAACTGCTGTGTGCATGACTGTAAAGGTAACCTCTTTGTTTCTACAGCTACAATTGCCACAATTTCCAGAGGTTAACTCTGGAACTGATCATAAGTATGTTTTTTAAAAGAAATTTGTTCAAGAAAATGTTTTGAATAAGAGAATTTTCTACTTCAATTGTTAACTACTGAATTTTTATGAAGATACTATTTTAATCACAAATATCATTAAAAACTAATAGGCTGCAGTATGGTGTGTCTAAGATGGTTGAATGCTTTCCAGTGAATTGATCAAAATACATTAGTTTGACTTAAAAGTATTGTTTATAACAAAAACATATCTGTTAGTACTACATTTCAGTCTTATGGAAACAATAATTAAAGAGATAGGTAATATTTCCCATAATTCCTATTCAATTCTTAAAATGTTGTGGAAACTTTCTACAGAAATAACTTTTTGAGATGAAATAGAAAAACAAAAAAAAAACCCCAAAACTGCTTAACTTCTCCCCAGAGGAAATTCTATTAGGGATCATCTTATTTAAGCTCACTGCCAATAGGATTGCCACACTATCCTATTTGATGTCTACACATCAACATGCTCTTCTCAGCTGCCGAAAGATTCCATATCAGATAATATTTTTAAGAAGTCATTTTGTTGACTTTTCACCTAGACTTCTTTTAAGCTAGAACAATGTTCACAGTAAAACAATGATTGTTCTCTTCTGCATCTTGATACTTCCCTGTTTAAAAATAGTGTAAATAACTTTACAGTGTTGAACTAAATGGCATATCCACCATTGAAAGGATGTTGCATAAAAATTATCTTTTGCTGAAGATAAGTATACATGTGATGACAAATGAAATAGTCTGTAATGTTGGATTTATTTGTAATTTGATGAGGAAGTTACCTTTAGTAAATTGTTGACAGAACTCCTGTCATAACATCCACTAACATCTTTTCTTTATTAACACTTCTTTTTATAAATAAGAGATAAATATGTTTTAGATTATGTATCTCCAACTATAATGACGTCTACGAGCAAATGTACATAGCCCAATTTGAACCAATAATTTAGTCTTATAACATTTAGAACAACATTAGAAAAATCTTGTATTATTTTCATGTCTGACCCCAAACTGCCCTCAATACATCACTACCATCTTGATGAATCACCAGGCTAAGATAACCACACGTCTGAGTTTCAGAATGGAGGAGAAAAAGGCAAAGTGAACAAAATACATGCTCTTTCAACTAAATCTCTATTGATTATATATATATATATAAATATATATATATGTATATACATATATTATATATATATGTATATATAAAGAACTAAGAAACATCTTATGTAAGGAAAAATATCATACTTCAGCACAAATGTAAATGTGTTTATTAACGACTTTTACTCCTAAATATCTATGTTATCTAGAGACAGCAAAGAACATTTGCAGATAAAATATATTCTAATCAGAGAAGGACGAATGTTTCCAAATGATTTACAGGTCCAAAGCTAAGCACTGGTCTAATGTGTGAAACACCCTTACACAATTCTTTCTGTGAGGAGCTTATCAGTTCATAACCTACATGCATTTATATGAAGAGTTGTTGATGAACATATGCTGAAAAATCCTTGCAAATTTTTCACACATGATTAATTCCACAGAATAAAAATGGTCCTAATCTACTGCAACAATTTATCACTCCATTTTCCCCATATGTAGTGGCAAATCATCCTACCAGGGATTGCTAATACAAATAGTGAATATGAAATACTTCATTCCAGGTATTGACAAAGTTTTAGAACAGATACTTCAGCCATTAGGGTACACAGGGGAAATTAAAATTGTTCAACAGTCCTCAACTTCATATTTTTACCAATGATAGTGAAAATGCGTTGGAGTGTAATTTAATCATCTGGGGAAACTTAGTGCAAGAGGCAGATCTTATTTCTCTAGAGCTTCCTGCTCCCATATGTAATCATATTCCATTAACATATATACTACAGTGGAAGATCATTATGGTCCTAAGTCACCAAGTGGTTTAATCCACTGAGTACATCTCAGGAATCCTAACTATGAAAACTTCAAATAGATAGTCCCATTGAAGGAACTAAAATTAACACAGGGTTGTAGATATAATGAACATAAGCATTGTTACAGATGAAGCAGTATAAAGGATTGAGCCTTTCAGATTAACAATTGATCTCCATGGTCATTTGTATTAAATAAGACAGGCAAGTTAAAAGGTTTTGTAGCTATTTACATATGCTATACTTCTTAGAAAAAAAAATAAATAACAGAAATACTATTAATACAAAATTAAAAGTTATGGTACCTAACCCACTCAGAAGTGGAAATATAATGTAAACACACAACATTTGACTGTGTCAGTGCCATAGATAGAATGTAGAAGCTACACTCATAATAGAGAAGCAGTAATACGTTTACTGAGTGTAGTGATTTAACACGGATTAATCATAAGTAAGACAGTAAGATTCTAGGTGACATGGTTCACTTGATTATTTGCTACATGGAGAATAGGGTTAAACACCTCTCATTGAGGTCACAAGGTTGAGAGAAGTCCCACTTGCTTTCTAAAGTCCTTCTCAGAGGTGTCTAAGTGCATCTGAATCCACTCCCACTCCCATAGTTTGTTAACAGTTTATGTCTAAGGGATTATAGTGCACAATCAATCTAAAATATGATTGCCATGAAGCAAAGTTTAAGCAAACTATTACTAACTTACCAAGTATCTGCGTTGATAGGGCAGCTTTTGACATCAAGATGTGACGGGCATAACCTCAAGGGGCAATGCTGCCATACAGCCAGGTGCTATGCAGATGTACTCCAGGGTCCGTAGAGTTGCTCATTGTTTATGAAGTAAGATGGTTGACTCATAGCTGCAGGTTCCCTATGTGTTCAGTTGGTCCTCAGCTGCTGAACCAGCTGTCTGCTATCAGTTCTTTCAGTACCCAATTAGAGACACTATTATGGTCATTGTTTGACTTGGCAATACCTTGATTGTTATTAGTTTGCTCGTTATCTTCATGATCAAGGTCTTGGGTGACACTTTCAGGCTGAAGAAAGCAGCACATCATCATAGTCAGCAACAACAGAAATGCCAGTGTCAAACTTCACTGATCCTCCAGTGAAACACAGGTTTAGGACTGAATAGCAAGCCAAATTCCACAGATGTAGTGAGTAATCATGTCACATAGGATCAAAAATTTCAGTTGAAATCACAGTAGAGATAGCAGGGAGCAAAAACTTTTGGAATATCCATAAGTTGCCTTTAGCACCTATCTCTGATGTTCTATATGCTCATGGGACAGAGTAAAGATGAAATATTTACCTTTACATCCTCCTCTAAATATCCATTTTTAATAAGAAAGAAGAGGTAGCATTTAGATAACACAAAATACTTTGCTGAATCTTGTTTGAAGACCTTTAGAAAGCCATGACTTAATTTGCATCAAAGGTCTGCCCAAGCTCCAGTAGCCTTTCAGCACTGGAGGAGGTGAGAAACATCTTCCTATTTTATGTACTACCGAGAACTAATTTGTTAAATTAGCTCCCACAAAGACAGTTCTCTGCTTTGTGCTGCTCAAAACACTTGTTTATTTCTAGACTTCTGCTTCGTTCAGCAGCTCATTATTCAAGTCAAAACTTATTTTTTTCTTTTTCATGTTTAAAAAACTCTTTTACCTGTCCTTTCACATTCTCTCAAACATTCTCAGGAGGTGATCCATATATATATTTTTCTTTTTTAAAGAATGAATCAGTTTATCGAAAAGCGTGCTTTTGAGGAGCAAATTTAACAAGCCACAAAGCTGCACCTCAGAGGGCCTGAGTTTCACAACAATACTTCCAATCAGCTTAATTATGTCCTAGCAAAATACAGAGTTTGTAAATAAGACTTCTTGCAAACTTTCTTGCATAATGATGCTTTGGAGTTTCTAGTGTACCCATCTTAACATAGTGGTTG
The DNA here is from genome assembly GCA_035772895.1 of Perdix hodgsoniae. Lineage (NCBI taxonomy): Eukaryota > Metazoa > Chordata > Aves > Galliformes > Phasianidae > Perdix > Perdix hodgsoniae. The sequence continues at coordinate 775,934 of JAPSGF010000093.1, forward strand.
CATAATAGGGAAGAAGACAAAATTCCTAACAGCAGTGAGAGCATGAGAAGAATTAAAAACATACATTAACCACTTTAAAAGGTAACCAATTCCATATATTTATTTGGAGTACCTTAATAAAATGATCATTATGATTAAATGTACATATATTTTTTCACTAAAGACAGGATAAATCTGCAGTTATTTTGTAGAGGAAAGATGAACATTCCTGGTTTTCCTTGTTTCAAATTGTTTATTCAAATTTAAAATTTTGGGGAACAGTGCCTGTTTGAATCATGGCATGATTCAGTAAATCTAAAACACAGCAAATTATCTTTCAAGCAAAAAAGTTTTCCCTCTAACAGTTTGCTTGAAATGAAAAGTCTGTTGTGATCTGGGGTTCCTAGAAGCCAGGGGATTTCATTTGCATGTACCTGTTTGTTTTCATGCTCTGCATGAAATAAATCTGAAAAGGAAAGGTACAAAACAAAGTAGCAATTACCAAAACCAATCATATCAACTTGCATGTAACCTTTTTAAGTCAGAAAAAGAACTTGCAGTCTATCTTTCTGCTTATGTCTCTTTGGATGAATTCCTTACATGAGCCTAGAATCTATAGCCCAAAAACCTAATGTAATTTGGGACATCGAGAGGTTCTCGTTGCTGCAGGTAATAGATCCCATAGATATCCATACCTTTCTCCTGGCCCAAGAAACCTTCCAGGAAGCCCAGCTGCTTCCCTTTGAAAAGGCTTAGAAGCAGCTAAACCAGGCTCAAGGCTTGTAAAACTTGTGAATTAGTTAGAGTACGTTAGCACTGTGACCAGAACATCACCAGCTGGAATTACTGAAGTGATTCCAAAATTGTTCCTGAAACCATGCCTCGGTCAGTTGTAAGGCAGCCTTGTTATATGGTGTGTATCATAGCAGGATTAAATAATATTTTCTCTCCAAAAATTGATTTCTTCCTGAATGTAGAACCATCATCCAAGTATTTCTTTTGTATCAGTTGTTTTGTTTTGTTTTGTTTTGGTTTGGTTTTTTTTTTCTTTTTTTCTTCCATGAAGAAAGGCTGATAAACTTGAGCTTGTTTAGCATGGACAAATGAAGGCTCTGGAGAGACCTCACTGTGACCTACCAGTGCTTGAAGGGAGCTTATACATGGGCTGATATTAGAAGGACAAGGAGGAATGTCTTTAAACTAAAAGAGGGGAGATTTAAGATTAGATGTTAGGAAGATATTTTTAATGCAAAGAGTGATGAGGCACTGGCACAGATGGACCAGAGAAGCTGTGGACTCTCCATCCCTGGAGATCCTCATGATCAGCACTATGAATTTCCTCTCTCTTCTCTTACTGTGAAAGAATCATAGGATCATAGTGGCGCTTGGGTTTGAAGAGACTTGTAAGTTCATGTAGTTCCAACTCCCCGAAGTACCCAGGTGCTTACTTGTTGCTAGACTTTGGCTGTAGTGCAAATGTGTCCTATCACTGTACAGATTCACAAACAGAATGAAGACCAGAGTTACTGATGATGTGGAAATAAGATTTCAGTCAGCTTAACCATCTATAATCTTTTATTTTCTCCTTTAGTGACTTCTCTAATTTTCTAACTTGCTTGCTGAACAGTTCTTCACTAAGATTTTTATTATTTCCACTTTTTATATTTTTCTGACAGTTTTTACCTTGTCAGAACAGTGACTCATAAAGACTGAGACTCTAGCTGAGAATTTAAGGGAAAAAAAAGTAGCACAGTGGCATTGTGTCAGATAGTTTGGTCATAGAATCATTACCATTGGAAAAGACTTCTAAGAGTCATCAAGTCCAACCACCCACCTAGTAACAATATTGCACCACTAAACCATGTCCCTGTGTGCCATGTCTCTGCATTAACACCTCCATGGACTATGGTTCTACTACCTCCCTGGGTACCCTATTCCAATGCCTGACCATTCATTGGGAGAAGAAATTTTTCTTAATGTCCAACTCAGACTTCCCCTGACACAACTTGAGGCCATCGACTCTCATCCTATTGCTGTTACCTGGGAAAAGAGGCTGGCCCTCACTCACCTCACCACAATCTACTTTCAGGTAGCTGCAGAGCAATAAGGCCACCCTTGACCCTTCTGAACATACACCCTGCCCTGCTAAAAGAAGTCCAGTTCATTCTCTCTCCAGCAACAACTATACCTATTTTGCATTATTAAATACTGTTGCCAAGGGTATAACTTCTTATCCTGCTAATGAAGCTTTGTTTAAAAGGCAGTGAATTGCAGAGATTATAGTGTCATGGTTAAGGTCTTGTCCTTGTGGATAGGAGACAACTTCCTCTCTAGTGAGCTGAATCATTTGATGCTCAGGTGAGGTACCTGACCTCCAGATTAGCTGATTAGGATCTGCCTTTGTCTACATGAATATTTAATTCACTGTTCTCAATGGGAAAGTTTTCAGTTTATCTTCAGCTATAATATCCAGCTTGTTTAACACATTCCTTACAGCGCAGGCACAAGTTCTTTTTGCAAAAGTAGGGCAGCTTGGTTGATTTTCTTGTCATCTTGAGGGAACATTGTAACACAAGGAGGTATGCATTAAGAGCAGTTTTTTGCAGGTTCTCTCATAGACAGTAAAAATAGGCCTATGTAAATACCCTGAGAAGAAAATTCAAGAATTATTAAAAAAAAAAAAAAAAAAAGAGCAAAATTGCTACTTAGATACTGAGGTGGCCAGTCTTTCCTCTCAGTTTGCATTTTTTGTCCTGGCTAGTTTATATAAATCCAGTAATCCTATCATTCCTATTTAAAAAGGGCTCCTTGCCTCAGGGGATCAACTCTGCTCTCACAAAGGGGATCCACGAGGACTAAATCAAGGCTAAGGACTGACTAGAATGCTGGGCATCCATTGCTGTGCTCAGCACTGAGCAAAGTGAAGACTCCTGAAAGTGAGGCTCTAATTGGAGCTGACAATGTTTATTTCCTAGAAAGAAAATTCAGATGGCAGAGGTGACTCCATTAATAACTTAGCAGAACTTAATATTTCTCCCAGATATGTATTTTCCCTGTCTGCTACAAATACAGTGCTCTCTTATTCTGTTCCATTCTAGACAGATCAGTTGTCAGTAATATGGATATAGTTTTGACATGAAATGTTAAGATTCTTCATATTCATCATTTTTTGATAGTTATTGCATATTTGTTTTACATTCAGTTTACATGAGTACCTGTGATATCTAAGAAAATGCACATCACTGTATTCACATAAAATCATTCCTAGGTAAAAATTAATTTTTACTGAATTCCATCTAAGAAATCTTAAAGAAAAATCTTAAATTATGAAAAAATAAATTCATTTCAGTGGTGTGGAAAGAAAATATTTTGTAATGGAGTAGTTCTCACTTTTAGGCAATTCAAAAAAATCTACAGACTTTCTTCCCTTTTTCTTTAAAGATCTAAAATTTTACTTCACATTGAAGATGGGCTGGAAGAATTAAATATTGACATATGTATGCAGCAAGTCTACCTCTTTGGAGTGTGGAGGGATATTTCTGAAAAAAAAAAAAGATAAGTCTTTGCTGAGTTCTGCTTAGGTATGATGGATTCAAAGATATATTCTTCTAAATGTTAATAATTTAAAGCCAGGGAGAATGAGATGATGCTGACAGCCTGCATTTCTAACACTAAATCTGAAATGAGAGTGACAATCAAAAAGACCTCTGACTTCATTTTTGTAGACAAAATATTCTATATAGGACTGCTACAGAAATTGTATTAGTCCAGAGCCTCGATTTTACTCAGAAGTCCCTAAAAATATAATCGTGGAGAAGATGAGCTAGAATCTGGAGCCTACAGTATGTGAAAACTTGTACTATCACCAGCTCTCACACAGCTATCTTGGTGGGCTGTGCTATCGCAGAGCTGCATTATTACTACAAACTGCCTATGCCCGAATGTAACTCTGTGCTCACTCCAAGACGGAGTTTGTCAGCTTGTCCCTAATGCAGCCAATTAAGGCTTTCTCTTTGCAGAATTAGGCAGCCTTTAGCAAGCAGCTGGATAATTAAAAGCAAATTCTTTACGTGCCATCACAGCAGTATTATCAAGGACATAGAAGAAGAATAAACATGCAGATTTCTGATGGACTGCTCTGTATATTGAAGTTTCAAAGGACGTAATGTGAATGACATCATTTGTGTAAAATATAATAAAAATATCATTATGATTGCCAATATTAAAAAGATTTGTATCTATTTTTACACACCAAATTCTGGCTGAAGTCTTGAGAGCTCTTCAGGAGAGTTAGGGCAAAGCAGTAGCCAGCACGACAGTAGACTGACCATTGCATCCTCCCATCTTGGCACTCAATAACAAGGCATAATACATATGTACAATGTTGTATCACTTTCTTCAGGGGCTACTGTATTAATACAGTGACTATTTGTAAAGTAATACATCAATTAACATTATACCTTGGATTAAATGTATATTTGTTGGATTGAAGGATAAAAGCACTAGAAATCATGTGCTTATTAAAGCAGCAATATATATATATTTATTTTTATTTTTTTATTTTTATTTATTTATTTTTTTGTTGTTGTTATCTTTATAGTTTCATCTTTATAGTTTTGGTTATCTTTGCACATACGTATATATATATGCATAGATAACATTTTAGCTCATTCAAATGCTTTGTTCTTTATGACATATTAATGTATTTTTTTCTTGTGGTCTAATAGCACTGCTAGGTTAATTAGAACACTTCTGCAGTGTGTTTGAAATTAGTGTGGTTCCATGCTGCTGACAGAGGCAAAATCCCTGTGCTCAGTATTCAGATTTATCCATGAGGTACCTCCATGTCAATTAATAATCTGTAATTCATTTCCTCCTCTTATTCATGCAAGTGGATTTGCCTCTCAATTCCTATCGACAGAAACAGCAAATGAGGTAAAACATTTACACCGAACATACTTTTTTCTTTTTATTATATGTGTGTATATTTTTGTTTTGCCTTGTTTCATTTTATTGTCCATTAAAATGTTTATACTCTCAGTTTCAAACTGCACAGAGATTTCTGATTTCCCAAGAAGTATCTTAATTATGTTAGTTATATAAATTACTTGGCAGCCTATATATGCTTATATATATATAGCTATAGCATGTGTTTTTATTGTATCCCTATAAATATGTTTATTTCTATTTTTATGTGGTTTTGACAAATGTGATCAATGAACATCTAGCACAATCGTAATGTCTATCAAAATAGAAGCAAATGCCAATACATGCCACATATCATATTCTTGCTATATTAAAAGCAAAGAGGGCTTACACAAACAGAAAGTAGCAGCTTCTTAAGTTAAAATTTAGCTAAAGCTTTAAGCAATATGTTGATCTCTGCATCATCAGGTTGTAAATTAGTGGCAAAGAGGACATCCATTTTTTTTTTTGGCTGCACAGATAAATAATAGGCACCAATCATGCCCCTCATTTAAATGTGTTACTTAGGAGAATATTCTTTCAGCATCTCTGTTAGCTCAGATCCTGAAAACTGTGAGAAAGTCATGCTCCCCTGGCTTCACTGAAGTTTCTCTTCTATTTTGGCAGGGTTTCACAGCAACATATATAAGGAACTATTGGGATGTCAATAGAGTAACCTGTATAAATAAAGAACCAGAAGAGTTGTATGCCCTCACCAGCTGAGGCTGTTACTCATCTTTTCTTTGACAGTCTTCCCATCAAATGGGATTAGAGTTCGATATGGTTCATTTGTGTCTTAGTGGTTACCTTGAATAGTTAACATAGGAGCAAAATGGGCTATCACCCCGAGAAAATGCCAGTTGATATATTTGATCCTTTTGAGCAGGATTCACCATTCTAAACAGACATATTGACAACAAAACTCCATTGTAAAAATTGGTTTTAGTTGAAAAGCATTCAATCTTTCGAGTTAAAAATGATACATAGATGCAGGAATCATAGCTAGGGAAGGCATTTCAAACCTTTTAAGATATGTAGTTTTGTTGCCAAGGAGAACCTTAAAATACGCTGTGACACTGAGCCTCAAAATAGGTCTGCGTTCAAACAAAGTATAAATATATGTCTCAAAAACTGCTAATAATACTATGTTTTCTTTCCTAAAAGAAGTAAGACTAGGTAGGTATTGCCCATTTGTTCATTTGCCAAGTAAGTGTATTAATGGGACCACATTCAGCACTTTTTGAAGAATTTCTTATTACGAATTTGCAAGTGCTCAAGTCTTCTGACAGATAATTGTGTTTTAAACTTTAAATACTTTCATGATGAATTTTTTGAGGCAGGTGGTGGTTTGATTAAATTTTTAAGAACTCTGATTATGCAAAGAATATGAAAAGTATTGCATAAATTTGTAAGCTATTTCTTAATAATGTTTGAACATATTCTTCTTCATGAAGTATGTTTTGGGGCTTGGAGAGTAACTTCCAGTTTCTATTTTAGACATTACTATTTGGTTGTATTTAGGTGACATAATGTTAATTTAATTTAGGGCTAGTATCAGAGATTCATCTTTGTCAGACAGCAGAGTTTAACAAAACGTGAAGAATTCTTTTTGCTTCAGTCTTATGAGATTTTATTTATATACTTATTTGTGGTGGTGATCTGGGTTTGTTGTTGTTGGTTGTTTGTGTGTGTGTGTATAAGATTTAATTATACTGGTCCTCTAAATCAAAAGTGAGCTTAGTATTATTCAGACAGTATACCATAGCAAGAATCTCAAATATTCACATATCAGAAAATCTGATTAAACTGTAAATTATCATACATTTAAATATCCCAGCAGAAAGATTTAGTGAAAAAATTTCACTCTAACCAGATGCTTTATAAGAATCAATGAGCAGTCAACACTACCTATTCCAACCAACATCTGAACAGTAAAAAAACACTTGAAATTCAGGCATAGATCTATAGACTCACCATGATTAACAGACAGTCTGGACATTTTACTCCAAAATGTGTCAGTACTTTTTTTTTGATGCTTGGATTGACAGGGAAAGTGAAAAAAACAAAAAACAAACAAACAAACCCTCTGAAAGTTAGGCTCCTCCCATCCATTTATTGACAAGATACACATATAGAATAAATTGCCATCTGTAGTTGATAGCTTTAAAATGTATCCCTGCAATGAATATTCTTTGAGTGTGAGCCTGTTTCTTTACATAGTGAAGGAGGAGAAGTAGGGGACTCACTGGAAGCATTCAAGGCCAGGCTGGATGGGTCTATGAGAAACCTAGTCTAGAGAGAGGTGCCTCTGCCTTTAGCAGGGGGTTGCAACCAGATTATCTTAATGGTACCTTCCAACCCAAACCATATTTTGATTCTATAACTCTGAAATAGGGATTATCTGAGACAGTAAATCCAATCTTAACATACAAATTTCCTTGATCAAATTGGACTGCTCTTGAGCCAGAAAGAAATCTTTAGAGTTGTAAAGCTCATAAGAAGATCACACAACATTGTTGACAGCTCTCAGTGATGCCCTCAAGTTACTGGGATATTGTTTATGGGCAATAGCTGAGAAGTTCCACTTATTTATCTCTCTACTATGAATCTCCTTAGGCTTTTGACAGAGAAAATACTCTGAAAGAAAAAAAAGCAATTTTTAAAACTGGAAAACATGAATGGGACTGCCTCAAACAACAAACTCATTTGCTCTGCAAAAGTTGTTAAGAGAATTCCTTCACAGTTAAACTGTTGGAGTACTCATCTCAGCCTTAACGAATGAAATTCAGGATCTAGTGCAACTAGAGATAGTAAAAGGTGAGAAAATGTTCTGCTTCAGATCTCCAGAATGTGAGTTTCTGAACTGGAATCTCTAACACCCTTGGTAAGATCCTTGACACGATGATCAGTGCTGGAAGAAATAAATACTATAAAATTTACATTGCCAGTTTGCACTGGTTATGTATTTTTTTTTACCACTCATCTTGATGTATCCAATCTGAGCACACAGTTCTGGCTTCTGGATACATGAACTCATCCAGAAGCTAGCTACAATGTGTTGTACATCCTTATTTGTACATGGCATGGGTTATATACCTCTTGGCAAATACCATGCAGGAAGGTGAGAGTTATCCCCATAACATACATTACTTGGAAGGAAATTCAGTATTCAAGAGAGGAGCTGGAAGAAAATGCCAGATAACTTGTTGCTGGGGATACAAGAAATGAAGGAGAAAGGAAAAAAACTAAAACAGTAACTACAGAACTAGTCATTCTGACAGTGGCTGTGTTCCTATTCCAAGACAACTAGCAAGGCACTGGGAACAATCTGCCAAAGATCAGAGAAGCATCCCAAAAGGTGGAAAAAAAAGATGACTGAAAATACTGATATTAGAAGTCAGGATAAGTAGCAACTGATAAATAGGAGATGAAAATATGGCTGAAAAAAATACGAAGAGTTCACATGGATAAAAGCATATGCTTATCCAAAAGAAAAAAATCCTGTTTTCATTGATCAGTCTTAAACAATGGAAACTTGAGTTTGCATTTTTTTTGTTGTTGTTTGTTTTCTTAAACCAGAAATGTCTTTAGTCATCATGTTTTCACAGAATGGTTTGTGTTTAAAGCAACCTTAAAGCACGTGCAATTCCAACTCCCTGCCATGGGCTGGGTACTCCCCACCAGATCAGGTTATCCAGGACACATTCCAACCCAGCTTTGAGCACCTCCAGAGATGTGTCACCACCTACAGCTCTCCGGGCAGTAGTGCCAGTGTCTCAGCACTCTCAATGTGAAGAATTTCTTCCTAGCATCCAACCCAAATCTCTCTTCCTTTAGTTTAAAGACATGACCTCTTGTATTACCACTGTGCTTCCTGTCAAAGCACCCCTTCCCAGCTTTTTTGTAGATACTTTTGGCACTAAAAGACCACAAAGAAGTCTCCCTGTAGCCTTTTTTTTTCTCCAGGCTGAACACTTCCAGTTCTCATCCTGTCCCTGTAGGAGAGGTGCTCCAGCCCTGTGAGCAGTCTCATGCCTCCTACAGAGCAATTCCAACAGCTCTTGTGGGGTCTCACCAGATTTCTGTAGAATACAAAATATTAAAACCTTCCAGTGAAATATCTTTTACTGAAGTACAAAAACCTACCTATGTGACCTACCTATAGTACCTATCTATGAAATCCCACTAATACAGACGCGTTACTCATGCTCATTTAACATGCAGACTAAAAGTATAGGCAGAAAAGTATTCTCCGTATATACAATGAAATATAAAAAACAGTTCTGCCCTAGATACTAGAAATTGGCAGCCTGATGTTTTTTTCATTGCAAGAATGACCTTAATTATAAAATTGTATAACTTAATATTTCTTCCCAACACATTTCTAAATTACATAGAACTGAAGATGACCATATTGCAATCTTATAATAGTCAATTAACTATTTTTTTTTTTATTTGCAATACATTTGTATCCATAATTTCTTTTTATCTGCAGATTGTTGATAGAATTAGATGCATTTCAGAATGCTTTATTTCAATTTAGTTACAAAAATTACAGAAAAAAAAAACAAACATAAAAAACATTGAAAGTATATTGTTTTCAAGATTTTTCAATTTAGGGACCTCTTAAGTCATTTAAGGACATTCACAAGAGCTGTGGAAAAGGGACAGAACTGAATTTCCAGGTTTTTCTGGTGCACTGCACCTCATTCAAGGAGTTATTTCCAAAGATTCTAAGCCTTGCTATAGACCTTTAATATTTAGAAATACTTAATCTGAACTTTGAGTCCAAATAAATTTCCTTGCTATTAGACTGTTCTCACACCTCCCAAAAATGCAGCCTATTGACCACGCACAGCAATAGCAGTCCATAACTGCAGGACTGCCAAAGGTAGAGTTACCTATAAATCTTATTTTCAGTTGATTTTTTGTACACAGTGGGACACACACCAGCACCTCTGCAAACATATAATTGGCTCTCTAAGACTGCTTAACTGTTGAAAATGCGTGAATTGATTCTTGAGACCTAACTTGTGGCCAAGTTGGAGTCGAAGTCATCGGGTTCAGCAACTACTTCAATGACATGAGGTGCATCACTGTCAAGCCTGAAGTCTTTTCACCAGACGTGCAGTCAATAAAACTAGGAAATCGTTTATCACGTAGTTTTCCTCTGTGTTAAAAGATGAGACAGACATCTCCACAGGGTGATTCCTCCCTTCCTCGAGAATTAGATGTTAGATGACCTGTCTTTCAGGAGCACCTATGTTTCAGACAAAAAATTATTTTTAACACGGTGAAAAAGCATTTTCCCCCATGGCTTTTAGTTATGAACATCTGAAACAAACATGTGGTCACAACTCTGTTTCTATAAAGACAGCCCATGACACGGGACAAGAGGCAGTCAACAACAAAGAACAAAAACCTTTTTGGTCCAGCTGACATTAAGAGTAACAAAAAGACAATCTTGTAATGTAGAATGATCAGCAAACTTAATAAAAGGCAGTGTCATCTTCCTGGAATTCAATGTCTGAAGTTCAATCAGCAGATGGTGGTGATACAATTCTCAACTACAGTTCAAGACACAAAAAACTTGCCAGCTATACATTTACAAACTACAAGGTTTTAGTGCACATTCAGGTGTTCTTTCATCCATCAAAAAGCAAAGTTGCAAAATTCCTGAAATATATATTAAGAGGTCTTGCTGGAAGTCTGCTGAATATTTCATTTTCAATCATCTAAAATAGTAGTTACAAAAGAATGCCTTTAAGCTGAAAATGTAGCTTTACAAGCAGAACAGCCCATTTTGGGAAACGACCAATGCCTTTCCTCCTATTTCTGCATTTCCAAAAGAATACTTCTAGCAGCTGGCTCTGCAGTTTTCATTTTTTAGTGTCCTATAAGATCCTGCTTGCTGAAAAATGTTGCCAGTTACTAGTCACATAATCTGAAGACCATATACTTTATCACCAAGTGGCAGAATATGTATATACACATTAGAAAAAACATGCTGACTCCAAACATGTTTATTGCTACTTTGAAGTAACTGTAGAAGGTCAAATACACAATGAAGTAAATTCAAATTTACCTAGGACAGAACAAACTTGATTCTGATATCTGGTAAGGACTGACGTAATGACATTCAAGCGTGAACATAGCATTCATAGAATCATCAAGGTTGGAAAACACCTCTAATATTATCCAGTCCAACCATTCAACTAAATCAGGTCTGTTAGCACAACACCTAAGCATTTCCGGAACACCTCCAGAGATGGTGACTTCACCATCCCCTGGGCAGCCTGTGCCAGTACCTGACTACTCTCCCAGAGCACCTGAGTCCAATTCACCTTGGCCTTGAAAGCCTCCAAGACAGGGCACCAGTCGCATCTCCAGGCAACCCATTCCAGTGCCTCACCACTCCACTGTAAAATATTTTTTCCTTATATCCAATTTAAATCCACCCTCTTCAAGTTTTTTTTTTTTTTTTTTTTTTGTTTTGTTTTTTTTTTTTACAAATCCTGAAATTCTAAGGATTTATCTTTAGAATCTCTGGATCCCTTCTGTTTCTGCTATATATTTCTGCTATATATTTTGGAGGTAAGATAGCTGAGGACAGACAGTAAAGTCTTACTTTACTTACATAAAGTAAAGACAGAAGGAAAAAAGAGAAAAAAAACTGTTTGGATAAGGAACTATCCAATTTTTTTCTTTCAGGATTTCTTGACAGGGGAAAAGAAAGATGTCTTAAGTTTCTGAGAAAGTTAAAGAAAATTGATAAAAGATATGTATTCAGGAGGATTACAATGATCTGAAAAATGTAGCAGCCTGAAAATATCCTTTAGGAGCTCAAGGCTTCAGAGCTTAAGCTGATTCAAGATGATAAATTAATGCTTACTTACAATTGCACAATAGAATACACAATGATTTCCAACAGCTCAATTCTTGATCTAGGTTTTAGGTACTTTTTATTTCTCATAATTACAGGAAATATGAAAAATTCACATTAATGATGAATAAGAAATAAGTCTCTTATTAGTTTTATTCAAGCTAGTGTTAACCACATGCTCTCTTCTGCATTAGATAAACCTCTGAACTTCACAAAATAAAGATTCAACAGTAGTTTTAATATTTTTAAAAGATACATTTTACTATAGGAACTATTTTGCTTTTCCTGTTCTTATTCTTTTAAAATTACAAAAAGGGAAAAAAAGAACAGAATGTTTTCATTAGTAGAAACTCAACTTCTGGTAGGATGGAATAAAATAATAATACTAAAAAAGACAAACCAAGAAAAATAAACATCTCTTGCTCTTTAATCTTAGATTAATTCCAGTACCTGAATAGGTCCCTACAGAAAAGCTGTGGTGGGACTGTTTGTAAGGGCATGTAGCAGCAAGCTGATGGGAACCAGTTTTAAACTGAAAGTGGGTATATTTAGACTAGATATTAGGAAGAAGTTCTTTACTGTTGGGGTGATGAGACAGTGCAACAGGTTGCCCGGAGAGGGTGTGAGTGCCCCCCCTCTCTGGAAGCATTCAAGGCCAGCCTGGATGGGGCTTTAAGCCACCTGATCTACAGGGAGGTGTCCCTGCCTATAGCAGGGGATTGGAACTAGATCTTAAAGGTCCCTTTTAACCCATATCATTCTGTGATTCTATGCTTCCCCAGAGAAAGGAACTTTAGCTTGCAAATGAAGGAAAATAAAGGTTGCACAGAAGAAATCATGCAAGCCACAATGTGAGAGGGAGATGCACAAAATGATGTGCTACTGCAGGAAATATCGGTGCACATCAAACAGTGAAAGAGGGAGCTCAAAAGTTGTGTGTACCACAGGCTTTGTAACTGGAAACAATAAGGAGAGAAAAAACGGTTGCCTACTTCTCAGTTGTCATTGTCCTTTCCACTCATTAAGAAATGAGGAATAAAATATAAGTATAGAAACATTGGTAATAAGCAAGTGGGTCTGGATGCCTCCATTTGCACTCAAAGAAGACCCCTGGGGAAAAAAGAACCACTTCTCAGCTCCCCTGATCCTCATGTTTCAAGCCAGCATCAGGAAGTAGTACTGTAAACTCATCCCTAATTCACCTCTTAATTTTCCTGTGCCAGGAAAGTTCTGCCACCCAGTTCCCTAAAATAAAACACAATAACCTGATGTTTTTTCTACACTATTCATATCCTATGTTAACAGGTAGAAAAATTTATCCCAAGGATGTGGAGCTGCCCCATACCTATGCACCAAAGGGAAGAAACTGCTGACACAAGGAATCCATTTTAGTATTTATTTTTTCTTTGAAGAAAGGACTGAGAGCGTCCTTCTCAGTTTCCTTCTTCTAGAATACTCTGACTGGGAGCAAGAAACTGGAACCACCCATCAAAGATGATTATTCCTCATCGTCACAGTAAAACCTTACATGAGGCCCCACATGATATATGGGGGCCTCCTGTGTAGAGCCTGTTCAAATAGCAGAGATGAACAAAGCTCTCCTGCTGATGTAGAGAGCAGCACAGAAACACACTTTCTGCGTGGCATGAAATACTCATTGGTTTGGGGTCCTGATAACCTCAGTGATAGCAGTCACCTTTTAAACCTCCTGAAAATGCACTCTTGCTAAGGAAAAAAACACTTTTCTGAATATCTCACATCTAAAATCTTACAAAGGTGGTAGTACCACAGAACTGACATTAGAGATAGGAAACTGGAAGATTTATTAATTCACTTGAAGCTGCAGAATGAGTACAAAGTAAAGGAACAGAGTTCCAGGGGTGAATTTACAATAGAACATAAAACAACAACACTCATTCTCTGGCCCTGTGGGTAAGATTACAGAGAAAATAATGGTGGCTGAACTCTTTTCTCTCGGGGAACAGGTCCTGCTTCAGTATGGCGATGGAGAACAGCCCTTGGATGCTGTTGTACAGCTATGTTCAGCCACTCGCTGGAAGCATGCAAGATAGCCTAAGTCAATACCATGCCAGGGAGGAATTATCAGGAAAGCCAATATTTCTGTGCAATGACCAGGAGCACTGAACACAATTTTGTGGATAAAGCTGCAGTTGAAGATTATAGTAAAAAAAAAAAAAGACAACATATTGGCACGAGCTAGTGTTTCAGCCATCCAGCTAGGAGGGTATACACAAGATGGAGGCAGAGATATACAATCAAAGGTCAAGAGTCGGTAGGTATCAGACACAGTAAAAGAAATTCTTATAAGATACTGTAATTAAAACTTCTTACATTTGGATGAGGAACCTAATATATGACAGAATTGCTATCCATTAAGATTTTCTAAATGAGACTTAACTTGGTCACCTTGGTTGTCGGTTATCAGACATGTATTTCGGTTTTTGCATTTAGTTAAAGCTTCACACTGCTTTTTGGCTGAGGATGACCAGTCCTTTCAAAGCTGTTTGTATTTCTGCAAAAGTATCATTCTAATTCTATGTTCAGTAGCGGTAAATACATGCACAATATTGCTACTAAGATTCCTCCTTTGTGCCAAGATCACCAACTGAGACAACACAGACAGATCATAAAACAATTTCTGAAATACAAAGCAGTGAGAAGACAAACTCATCTCATGGTATATGTCGTAAAGATGAGTGAGATAGGTCAAGTATGGAAATCAAGTCAGCTATGAATCCTATAATACAACTGCAACAGTATGGCCCTCAAGTATGAGATCAGAAAAAAAAGATGACCGTTTAACATCTGAAGATGAGCTCACTATTTTATATACAACAATATGTTGCACAGCTACGCTAGGAATATTTAATTTGAAACTTAATTCTCATAAGTTACCTTTCTTGACTGAGGAACATAGCAAAAGGTGGAAAGGATGCTGGTGCATTACAAACCTCACAGTAGTGCCATAAAATCTTAGCTGACAAAACATGAAACTAATGAATTGATTAATGCTGTTATCAGAGTAGGTTTACCCTTAGAAAATTCAACAGATCAGGGCACTAATTTTATGTCTTCTCTGTTAAATGAGGTATGCAAGCTTTTAAAATTCCCCCTTCACACACAGTTTCCTATCAGCCAGAAACAGATGGGCTTGTAGAATAGTTTAATCAAACACTTAAGCAGATGCTAAGAAAATTCATCAGCAGTGAACCAAAACATTGGGATAAATTGTTACCTTTTGTTTAGTTTGTCTATAGGGAGGCCTCTCAATCATCAATTGAATCCTTCCTATACCTTTCAAAAAAACGCTCAGGAGACAGAGTCAACTGAGCAAGTTGTGTCATTTGCAAATTACCCAATATTGGTAGCATCATATTTTTACCCAGATATCATCATTTTTTAATGTTGTTCAGACAACTAAATCATAGCCATGATCCTGCAAATAGATCCGCACATCTAGAAGGATATAATATATATACGAATTATTTTATATGATTCTATAATAGTAACTGACTATAAATAGTCAGAATTATCCAAGGGATGAAGCACCTTCCCTACGAGGACAGGCCAAGAGAGCAGAGGATGTTCAGTCTGGAGAAGAGTGTGTTCTCAGCTGATCTGATAGTGGCCTTTCAGTTTCTAAAGAGGTGCTGTAAGAAAGAAGGGATAGACTCTTTAGAATAATCTGTGTGGAAGGGAAATGGCTTCAAACTACAAGAGATAATTTTAGATTGGATATAAGAAAAGATAGAAGAAAAAGGTTTTTCGTGAAATAAGTTTTTTTCTTTCTTCCTTATTTTGTGGTAAAGCACTGGCACAGATTGACCAGAAAGTTGTCCCTAGAGACATTCAAGTCAAGCTGGATGGGGCTCTGAGCACCCAATAGAGTTGTATGTGCCCTTGTTCATTGCAGGGGATTTGGAGTGGATGATCCTTAAAGGTCTCTTCCAACTCAAAAAGTTCTCTCATTCTATGACTGTGATGGCCATAGAAATAATGATGAAATCATGACAAACAAAAATATACATGTATTATATCTATACAACATCCAGTTCTGTTGAAAATTTTGGCAGTGTATAGAAGTGTAAGAAATTGAATGTTCAAAGTACACATTAGCACAGATTAATGCAATATACATATATAAAACAAGTTATTCTTTCCATAGAGGTTCGGAATAACATATGTTCCATAACAGGTTCGGAACAGATTGCCCAACGATGCTGTGGATGCCCTGTCCCTGAAAGCATAAAAAGCAGGCTGAATGAGGCTCTTGGGAGCCTGGTCTGGTGGTTGGTGACCCTGCCCTGCACATAGCAGCGGTATTGAAACTGGATTATCATTGTGGTCCTTTTCAACTCAGACCATTCTGTTTCTATGATAAAGCTCCTCAAAATGTTATATGGAAAAGCAATATAGAAAAAATTGTTCTTCCAAAACAAATATTTAATTTTCTGCTCCCTAAACAAAAAAAAAAAAAAAAAACATGACTTTTTTTTCTTTTCTCTATTTCACATCTTTCAGGATATACTGCCATTTAGGCTTTCAAAATCAAAAAGTCAAAATCGAAAAGTTCCTTTCTGCTTTGGTGTAGCAAAATGTTGCAAGAGGAAACAGAAGGAATAAATCTTTTTAATTTTTGAATGCAAATGGAGAAATGGATAATGAACTGGTTGGTCAGTGAATTTTTGTCAATGATTCCCAAATGCTTCAGGTTATCAATACATTGAGTGGGTTTTTTGGCATCTAGCTCAACACAATGAGATACTAAAAGTAAAACCAACCCCATGTGCGGAGAGATTAATCAGAAGTACATGATTTGGAGTTAGAAATCAGACCCACTCAGCATAGAATTTCTTTGTTCTCACAAACAAAGTAGATAGATAACCATTAGTACTACCTACCTGAGGGTCAGGACAGCTTCTTTGCTGTCTGTTATTGTCACTCAGAGAATTTTCCAAATTAGAGTCTAAATATCCTTTTTCAAAGAAGTGTATTGCCTTTTCCCCCAAGGAATACTATGGCTAGTGTACTACAGTAGATGAGACAGTGTACAATGGAGAAAGTCCTTTTTACAGACCTGTTCAACTTATCAGTGAAAGAGCTGTTATTATATCTGCTAAAAAGGTTGGACTCTGAAGTAAATTCACACATTCTTTCTTAAATTTTCATCCTGCTAATCCATTTTTCTACTCGTATGGGACAATTTCATGTTCAGCATAGCATTTATTACTACTTCTCCATATTATACGCTTCTTTACCCAGGAGGCTATTGCCTTCATGATGAATTATCCAGCTGGACTTCTCAGGTAATCAGCTCTCACAATGGTTCTCTTTCAAAACTCACATATCTGTGAGCAAATGACAAAAGCAGAAATAAAACCCTGAGTACCTGACACTTCGCTTTAATTGCACATCCCAGGCTTTTACTTTAAATGCCCAGAAAATTTACCTTTATTATACTGTTTAGCTTAAATACTGCTCCCAGATTAACATGTAATTTAAAAGCAACTATCATTTTCCTCTTGTAGAAATTATTTTCTCACAGTAATATCCTTCAGAGTTGCTAGAAATATTCTTGCTATACAAAGCAATAAATGTTTGCAGATGTGTTACATTATAATTTACGGTGATTAAAACATGAAATAGAATTTGATATTTGGTCTTTGAGACTTCTGTGTTAATTTGAAGCAGACAGACCAAACAGCAAATAATGATATTTATGCCCCCTTTATCCTCAAGACTACAAAGAACACTAGGGAAAGCTAATATCTTTTTTACATAGATACCCAGAAGATATCTTATACTGGGTTTTCTGTTATCTTCATCTCTAGTGTGCATTTTGTTAACCATTCTGACCAGCATCCTATCAAAGAAGACCCAAGATAAAGAATAATCATACTTTTATTTTAGGGAAAAAAAAAAAGGGTATCTGTTCTTCATGACTGTTCGCTTTTTATCAGGTATAAAAGTGATTAAGTGCACTCTCAAAAAGGAAAAATCTAAGGCACGCATAGGCATCCTATAAATCAGGAGTCTTTATTATTTTAGGACAACTATAAACACAGATTCAAGAAGAATCTGAAGGATCAGGCCATCACCTCAAGGGATCCCTAAAGAGCCTAAGAGCCCTAAAACCTCCGGGCAGAGAGACACAGGAGTGGGAAAGGCATATTCTCAGCAGACCTATATACTGCATGAAATCCCTCACTAGAAGAAATCAATCTGTACCTCCACCAGGCAGTAATCAGCTCTAAAATCTCCTCACAGGAATGGTTTTTCTCACTGTAAGCCATTCTTAGACACAGTATTACAGAAAAAAAAAAAGCTAATAATGCAAAATTCTCTCAAAAGCATTCCATACAGAAGGTGATTTCATTTTTTATTGACACAGCTTTTATTTTGTATGGAGATGAACTAGAAAACTTGACAGAGATACCGTTAAAAGCGATTGCTCTGGAGCTCTTACTCGGTGCTTTTGACATTAGGCATGTTACTTTGCATTACACTTGTGATATTTTGTTTGAACTCTTTACATAAAACTTGCTACCAGGACACATATTTTATCAGTTCCAGATCACTTTTGTTCTTAGAAGAGAAAATATCTTTGTGGCAAATATATAACCTACTATTAGGAGAAATTGCTCCCATTTCTGGTGACACTGACCTCTCTTATGCCACTGCTAACAGCAACACAAAGAAAGATCTGTAGTGCATCATCTCTAACACATCTCATGACTTGGTGGTTTTCTGCAGATTGTTTGATTTCAGTGGACTGCCTCTGATGAACACCTTCTTTTCAAGAAATGAGCAAATCAACATTAGGACTAAAAACTCCATAGGAAGATGTTCTCTATTTTGGACAGAAGTTTCTTCTTTTCTAAGAGCAACCACATGAATGAAATTTGTCACAATTTACTTCTTCCCTACTCCTTGTATTTTCCTAGTCATACATGGAGGCAATTCATTACACAAACATTTTTATGTTTTAATACAAATTTTTTCTGATCTATGCTCTGTCATCAAATCTATTTAAGTGATCATTTCAGATATGTGCTAGCCCAGAGAGAGAGATTTCCTGTGTATGGGAGCTGTTGATTTCTCAGCTACCAACAGCACTCTATCAGCAGCACTGTATCCCCATAGCTAATGACTATTGATGACTAACACTTCTGCATAACAACTTGTAGTACCTCACACCATCTTCAATGTTTAAACACCTCAAACAGATACGAAAAACATCACAGAGATAAGTAACCAGTCTTGATAGACAGTCCTGTTATTCCTATCTAGGATTATAAGAGTTGCATACAAAATTTCATATCATATAATATTTAAACAAACAAAGCAGAGAAGGTGTTTCTGGGAAAAGATGTGTATTGCTGGATCTGCCGCAAGTTACATTTTCCTACTGATATTTCTGTTAGCTCTAATTAAAAATAACCATTTCATTACGCTGCCAAAAATTCCTTTAAACTTTATAAACCAAGTCCACAGTTTCAATTCTCCGTATGATAATTTTTCAATAGTTATTTTTCAGTCAGCTATAGCTTTTCAGTTATCCTTAGTCAATTATCACAAAAAGCAACTTCCTCCACTAATCAACAAGTGAAACGTTCACAGGTTCCTCGAATGTTGTCAGACATCAGAAGAGGACTTACTGGTATTTCGTCTGAGCACCTAACACCTCAAAATTTCCATCCTCAAAGTAATAGGGAACTTCTGATGTATTCATTTACAAGTCTGACAAACATTCAAATAAAAAATATTTATGAAGCTAGTGCAGCAATCCTGAATTTTTTGTCTTCAGCAAGGCAACAAGGAAAACTGGAAGTACTTAAGAGGTGAGTTCTGTAATACATTGGAATCCTATGCTTCTCACGCCACCTACCTCAAAATCAGAAGTGAACAGAAGCTTGTATTTTTGGTTTTGTGGTGGTTTTGTGGCAGGCTTTCTTTTGTGGCTTTTCTGGGTTTTTTGTTTTTATTTTTTTGATTTTTTGGGTTTTTTTTGTGTTTGTTTTTGTTTGTTTTTGTTTTTTAATGTTGAAATGCTGGTTTAGGAACCATAATCTAAGAAGTGTCCTAGATACTCCTGTTAAAGTGTTTATCTGAGTTAACGTTGCCACTCTACTCTTCCTCTAACAGTTTTCTCAAGGGTTATAACCGAAATGGTCCAACTTCTCTTGGTACGGCTTAGCATTGTATTCAATATGACTAGAGTAATTTACCTATGAAGTAACAGGAAGCATTTTTGTTCAAATAAGTGTCTGTAGTTACCATGACAGGACTGACAGCAATTATACCATTTTTGATTGTGAAGATGTTGTGAATAGCTGAACTACTTTTGATGGTCTGATTTGATATTATTTAGATTTTATAAATGTTATAATATCAGGCTAAGTTCCCACTTCAAAAATTTAGTTTGAGAATACCTGCACCTGAAATGTTTTGTGTTTGTTTTCTTTCCCTTCTCACAAGTATCACAACTAAAATCTCATTTTAGAAAACTCATTTAAGAGAGAATCTGAGTTACTTTGAAAATATAAATAATTCATAGCTTCCTATTGGCTTTTCTCTGAGAAGTTTGTATTTGTACATAATTGCAGCAGTGATCAATAGGAATGACTATTAGAACTTCAGTTCATAACTATCAGTTCAGATTTTGTCCTGAGGAAATGAACCCATGATTTTTCAGCTGGCTGTATGCAAAAAATCTTCGGCCAGGTAGATTCACATTACCAGCAGAAAAACAATTCAGTTTTTTTTATAAAATAATTCACACAAGTTTGAAGTGCACTGAGTGATTATATGATGCATCATTTTGAGGTTCTTTGTTCTATCTTTGTTCTGAGGTTGTTCTTCTATCAGATTCATTGTGAAGAAGGCTGTGTGTAGGCAGCTAGTTATAAGAGGTGGGATTTTTCTTATGAATCTCCTAAGGACTAAAAAATACCTGCCATTTACCACATTCTCTGACAGGTTAAAACAAGAATCTGTAGAAAATTTGAGCTTAACAGCATTTCAGTATATACTGCTGGCTCAATCATATGCTGTCTGCTATATTCAATACAGTACTTTAGAAGTCCACATGGAACCTATACACCCTTGTTTATTCACTTAAAACAGGAGCCAATTAATAAATGCAGAGCTAGTATCAGTGATAAAAACAAAAATGAGCAATCTGAGAAGAAAAACAATTCTGAAAGTTGAAGTTTCTATGGCAACATTGACTTGGACAGCTTGCTACAACAATGAATAATTTCTGTTCTTTTAAGTGGGAGACGAAGGCAGTGAGAACAACGATGGAATGCAAACATGGACAAACACCTACACTTTGTCTGATCAAGCATGCTGTGTCATATGCAAGGGACTGAAGACCAAGTTTTTGAAGGTGTTTTGGAAGTATATAATCATCATATCTTGTTTAGTTACCATGTATATCTAACACTTTTTAATTTCTGGTTTAAGGGGTCCTTTGGCAGTTGTCAGCTGAATCAACCTTGTACTTCTTTAAGCCAGTCCTGTGGTGGATCACTTCCCAAAAACAAACACTGGGAAAGTATCTGAAAAAGTTTAACTGCATGTTTTTAGTTGCTTTCTGTACCTGAGTTATGCTTTAGTGTAAACCAAAATAAACAAACCAATTGCTACACCATCTTAATTCAGAGATGTAAAATTCTTGTTATCTCCACAGTCCGAGAGTTCAGCTAAAGTTCCCAGAGGTAATTCAATATACATAGCATAAGACCATAAGATAGGCTTGGAATTATTAGTGAAGTATAATAAAGAGCTTTTGAATGCCAAGAAAACATCCACAGAATTGCAATTTTGAGGAACTGTGTGTAAAAGTACTCTCCCCTCATATACTTCTGCTTAAATCTTCACTCAGTTTTCAGTATGCATTGCATCAAGACAACCCAAAAATTGCATTTTATAAAAACAGCTTCCTTCCAAGATTTTCCTTTATTTTGGGATCTTAAAGCCTATTTATAGGTCAAAGTTTCATCCCATTATATCCTTGTTCTACACTGATATGTGTTATAAGAGCAAAGTGTTACCAAATGACAGAGCATTACAGTTCCTATTAGATCTCAATAGAAAATCACAGCTGTGTCATTACTTCTTACTAAAGAAAACTATGCATAAAACAGGTACTGGCCTACAGATGACAGCCTTTCCTCAGAAGGCCACAAACTCCTGTCACAAAAAAAAAAAAGGTTGATGGACAAGATCTCAGACAGATGGAACTAGGAGACAGCTCCTGGGTGGACAGAGTTTCAAAACTGTCCTCAGAGCCAGGTTACAACATTCAAACCACCTCTTCAGTTGATAAAAGTAGCATTTATCTACTTGTAAAGGCTTTTCTGTACAGGAGGTTCTATTCACCTTTCTCTAAGAAGTTAGTCTGCAAGGTAAAGTTGACAAAGGCAAAGCTTAGGAAAGTATCACAGTTATGATTCAGATTTTGAGAATTGACACAGTGAATAAAAGGCAAAGAAGGAGAGAAGCTTGTCATTCTAATCACCACAAGTTTTTTCATGCAATTGCAAATAAACAATTTCAAAGCATTCTATTGTCTCAAGTGGTTTTTATCCTTATAAACAGGTAAGCACTCCTATTTGTTCCTTGAAATGTTAGAAGTATTAAGCATAAGACATGTATGTCCTGTGAAGAAGCTGCCTACTATTCTCAATATTATAGGTATTGAAGCAAACTTTCCAAACAGTAATCTGGCCAGGGATATAATCCCCCCCCTTCAGCACCCCTCCTCTTTTCCTGCTCACATCTGGTTTCATTTCAGAAATATAATATAGTACCAATAATCATCCCCAAAACAATGCCACAGTCACCTCCAGCTGGTGAAGACTTGAGTTGCTATATGAGTTTCAAAGGTGATGATAGACTGTAAAGCAATGACTCTTTTCCTCTTAAAGGGAATGCAATGAGAGAAACTGTGCTCTTGATATCCCTCTTCCATATTTTGTTTATTGTTGGGCTTTATTATCATGTTTACTTCCCATTCGTTTAAACTGCAAGTAAAAATTATAGAAAGGTTTTACTTCTATCTCAGCATTTTGGATTTTGCTCTGGGGTCTTCATTACAAATAAACCGTCAAACTAACAGATGTGGCGAGCTAGCTATATTTAGCAACCTATAACTTTAGCTTGTGTTTTACTAGTTGAAAATATGAGCAACTGCCATCACCGCAGACAGCAGGAAAGAAGAATGAACTAATAGACAAATCCTTAACAGCATTCATTATTCTTACCTGACTAAAACAGTCTGCTTGGTCTTTCACTGAAGCATTTCCAAACTGATTCTGCTTTGAGACAAGTGTATTTCATATATATTTTGAACATAACCCTTTACTACTCTACACTTAAGTTTTCAACATAGTTGTCATCAAATTCTGTTTCTCTTGATGGTACAAAATTCCAAATTATAACAAATCTCACTTATTAAGCTCAGATTTGCATTATACTACTTGAAATCTCAGTTTTGAAACCCAGTTTTCATAAATATCAAACTATACTTGCAGTTACTTGACTTCAAATGCACTAAAAATGTGCCTGAGAATGTGCTGGTGGCTGTATAGTAAATTCTAGTACAGTTTTGTTGTCAAAAAATGTTATAGTATGCATCTGCTACAGATAGACCAATATATCTATACTTCATGAGAAGAACAGTGCACACTCCCCAGAGTACCTTGAAAAACTGCAATCTCTCCCTTTCCAATTGCTCTAAATATTCCATATTACCCAAATTTCACTGGACTTCTGAAGTACGGAAGAGCTCGCAAATAATGATTCTTAGTAGATGAAGGAGAGGGAAATAACCCAGAAGATATAGGTTGTAAAATGTAGGCAGAAAGAGTCAAAGCAACCTCAAACCCTAGCAGTCCAAGATGTGCATAGATGTTAAAGGTAAACTGTTAAGACCCCAAGAAAGAGAGTAGGAAAGAGAAACTCCAGTGTTAGCCTGATTCTCGTGTCACTGCAAGCCTCACTCTTGCCTTGAGTATCATATACAGTAAAACAAAAAAAAACACAACAATTGTTCAAAAACAAGGTTTTCAAGCTGTGTGAAATGCTTTGATAGTCAATGCAATTCAGCCAGAAAGCCTTCAGATCTAATTAGATTTTGAAGTCACTTTAGAAAGTAACCTAGACAATCTGAGAGCAGGAGCCATAGCTTAGACTGTTATACTACAGTCATTGCAAATAGAAAGATATTGTATTTAAGACTCCATATAGAAGTCTTAAACCTTGAAATGGAAATATCACTCAATTTGTGCATTGTTAGCTTAGTAGTAATGCATTCAAAGTCCTCTCGTTTTGATAGATTGAAAGTATAAAGTAAAAGTTGCTGTTCTTAACTGTTTACAAACTGAACAGGCCAGGTGATCATTGTCTCACTGTACCATGACAGACTTCCAGAGGCCAGCACATTCTTCAATTTTAAGAAAGCCAAGAATAACTCCCATGGGGCAGAGATCTTTCTCTTTATTGTCCCTGTAGACAAAATACATGTAGTTACAGTTATTTTAGCAGTTACACTGATCAGAAGAGCTGGAAGAAGCATCCTAAAGAAAAAAAAGGAAGCAAACTATCTCAACAGCACAACAAAGGTTTTTTCCTACTGGAAAGCTCTGTACTATAAAGATACTGACTAGCATAACAATGAATTAAATGTAGGGTTGGTTAGATGCTTTTGAGCATCTTTCTGTCCTCCCATCCAGAGGAAGAAAGGCAACACTCATCCCTGACAGATGCTAGAAAGATCGTTAAACATGGGATGAACATTGCAAAAGTTTTACATAAACTTCCAACTATTGTTGGCTGACAGGTACCTGGGAGTTCTGTACTGCTTTTCAAATATTAAAGTCTGGCAATATATATATATTTTGAAATTATTTCCTGAACTATGAAGAAATGAAACCTTATCAAAGCATGCAAGCAGGTCTGAAGAAACAGCAGTACATTTTATACAGCATTTTAATGCACTGTATCTCTTGTTGCCTGACAAAACCCATCCCAAATAATAGTTCTTAAGACCAATGTAGAAGCATGCATGCTGGATGCATGAGGGGTTCCTGCAACCTGATCATGTGCACCAGCAGAACAAAAGCATATCCCATATGTGCATTTGGGTACACTGTGTCTTCGAGCTTGGAGAGATGTCTACAGCAGTCATAAGACCTCAACCACAGCTCTACCATTTGCAAGCTTGGTTAGTTAACGATGGAGCTAACCTATCTTTTAAGCAAGCTAGATATGCTATATTTCAAGATGCTGCAGAAAGACAGGATTATCCATACCAACAACAAAGCAGGGAAGTGGGGCTCTCATTTCTGTAGTTTTGATTCAGTCCAAAAATATTCTGAAGTAAAAAAAAACATTGCAGTGAACTGGAAGGTAAAGATTTGTGTTTTCCTTTTTATTCCTTAATGCTAATATACCTTTCTTTGTTTCTGAATTCTACTTTAGTATACCAGACTGAGTTCTGAAAGATCTAGGGGCTTCTTTAAATCCTTACCATACTACCCATCAGCTGATAATTCAAAAATTATGAATGCTGATAATAATATATACTTGTATGAAACTTTAAAAGAGATAATGGCATTGTCCTTAATGTTAGGCTACAATAAAAAAAAGTCATAGGATTAATAGTTAGCTTAATGCCAGCTTTAACATATTAATATTCCATGATGATGCTTCCTTTTCAGTTTTTTTTTCTTTCCAGCAGAGAATAAGACATATCTCCAAATATCACTTACAGAGGAATATATCACATATTTGACTGTTGCTTTCAATACTAGGTTTCTTTTCAATTTTGTTAAGTAAGCTAACAACTCAATTTAAAAGATACTCTTAGGATTAAGCTGCATCTAAATTGGTTTTGTAATTATTTTACGTTTTTATAAGAAATATATTAAACCAGCACACACACACAAAAAAAAAGAATCAAATATCATGCAGGCTATTTTACTCAGATCATAAAATGTGAATAAGTTATACTGAAATAAACATTATTTGCACTTTCCCTTTTATTTTTGCAACTGCTATCAGACTTGATAAGGCAAGAATCATGAAATACAAAAGGTGTTAGGAGGAAAATAATTAAGTTTAACATAGCCAGAAGCCAACACTTCACTACAGCATAGCAGAAATTTTATGTTAATGAGAAGGCACATCTTCTGAAACAGTTTCACAACTTTAAATAACAACTATTTTTTTTTCCTTCTAGGCAAGCAAACAATAAAAGTCATTTTCTAAGTTCTGATGTCCTGCCATGACCTACATATAACTTTCAAAACAGGACTACCTCCTGCTTTCAAAATAGGACTACCAGATAACTTCAGCAATATTAGACAAAGATCTCAGATTTATTTTTCTTGAAGGTATAACATTAAGAACCATGTTACTCCAAATGATACTTCACAGAATCATGGGGGTTAGAAGGGACCTCTAGACATCATCAAGCCCAACTTCCTTACTAAAACAGGTTCCCTACTCCAGGGTCAAAATAGTCCAAGATAAATAGAGAGGGACTGGTCAGTTAATATAGTAGCTGGTGTAGAGGAGGATGCCCAAGGAGCACAAAAATGTCATTTGAGAGTCAGAAAAGCAGCACAGATTCACTCCACACAATCTTAAGTAACCTCACCTCTTGCACTAGGAGTCTCATCCACAGGTCTCCTGAGGTAGGATCGCACCAAGAGCAAGCACTGCTACAAGACTATTATTCATGTCACACATAAAGATGCTAAACACAAATTCTAGTATTGACCCTCAGAAAAGAGTACCCAATCAATATCCAGTTAAAATTCAAAATTTAGTCTTGTAGATCAGCTGTTTTTCTACTCACCTTAAATTCCACTCATCTCTGACTTGACAAAAAACATGCTATGAAATCTTGCTGAAATCAAGGTAAACAATATCATCCGCTTTGCCACCATGAAGAGAGCAAATCATTTCCACCCTAGAAAAGAAAAATCTTTATCGGGCACAGTTCACACTGTGTAAACACGTGCTATCCATTGGCAGTCAATATCTTGTCCCTCAGATGCCTGAAAATGGCTTCCAATAACACTTTCTATGCTTTTTGCCCAGGAACTGAAATTTAGAAATATTTATTTCCTGTCACGTTCTTTACTGACCTTCCCATTTCCCTACAAGCTGTGGGCAACATCTGCCATATTTTTGTCATTAGAAAAGCTCGCCAACTCATCATCTAAAACCATGGCTTCCCAACATTATTGAGCACTTAAAAAATACATAACAGAGCTATGAGGAGTTGAAACTTCATGCATTATTCTCTTCCCATTCAAGTGACACCCCGCCACACATGGTCTACAAATAACATTATAACCAAGTTCAAAATTTCTAATTCACCTTCTCATATTATTTCATAACACAACCTTTCTGTTACACATCATCCTTAGATTAATAGAGTTGCGGTAGCAGTAAATAATATCTAGATCCAAATGAGTATACTTCCTCTAAGCACATATATATAGAACCTAAGACATATTGTCTTTTCCACAAAGGAAATCCCACTGCTAGTATTTTTCAGTAAGGGTAATTGTCTGTAAAAAAAAAATAAAATTGATTTAAATGAAACAAGATTACTACAGACCTCCTAAATGCAACAACTATTATATTATCTATGAAGAGATCACAGATAGATAACACAGAAGTACCTCAACACCAGGATAAAACTGGTATCATTTTTATCTATTGCACAAAAATGGGTCTTACAATGTACTCCACAGCCAACTACCTGAAAAACAACATGGAAACAAAGAAAATAATGGGGAGAAGGAAAAGGGAAATTCCACAAGCCCAGGGAAAAAATAAACACAGAAGGCTAAACATCCATACCTAGTGTCTATAGACCCTCATTTCTAAACCACTCTTACCATAAAACAAGTCCAAGAAAATTCTATGCAGACACACATTTCAGAAAAAGAAACTACCTACAGAAGACCACAAGAACCTTTAAATTTATTCATTTTTCTTTCCTTCCTTGTCAGTACCATCCTGCCACCCCTTCATTCTCAAAAACTGCTACAGTGAGCTGATCTGTATTATGTAGACATGGACTTCTGCTTCCAGCAAACCTTACTTGCTAATTGGACCTTAATTAAAATGAGCTGCAGCTGGTTTGAGACACTCCCCTCTCCCCAACCCCAATGCCCAGTTTCTAATTTCAGAACTAATGAAAATTCTTACAAGGCAGTATGGTTTGGATGCTTTTCTTGAGAGCTTATTTATCATTTCTTTAGTATTACTTGCCCCTTTGCCTCCATCCCTCAACCTTCTCTATGTGTACAAGCACATAATTTCAAGAATAGCTTTTTTCTCTTGTGTATTTTTTGTTTGTTTGTTTGTTTGTTTTCAGTTGTTCTTTGCACTTTAGGATACATTCTTGATGCAGTGTTCCTTTTTTTTTCTTAAGTTGGAAAATTTCAGTTGGTATTTTGATGAGTGCTTTGATTTGAAGAGACTGAAAGGTTGACAATAAAGGCTTGCTAAAAGACAGTGCATATGTCATAGATGATTCTCATCTACTGCTGCCACTTTAGCTGAGGCTCATAATATCTGTTACTCCCCAAGAACTGAGTCAAAGACCTGCCTTTCCGTTAAATGGAACCAATTTCCATTTGTTGTTGTTGTTCTTATGATGAGGACAAATATCTACAAAGGATGATGCTAAAGCTCTCAGTCTCAAACTAAGAGTTATGACCTGGAATTATATGTTTCTGCAGAGATAAAAAGTCTGGCCAGTATATTAACAGTCGGTGTGGTTGCATCTAACCATATTTCTGAATATATGTCAATTGAACAAACCTCATTTTGTTGTACTCTTTTTCTTGTCATATTCCTGACTTATTCTCCCAAAAGTTAATCTGATAGAAGCCAGAAAGTACACTAAGTTCTCCAGGTAATGCTTTGAAATGATTGCTCCACTAGACCAGTATATCTTTGACTGTAATTTTATGCTAAAGAAAAAATTATCTGAGGGAAAATGAGAGAAAAAAAGTATGTGGATCTGTTTGTGTAATTCTGAGAGAATACCTTGAAGTCATGATCTACTTCTCCTGTTTAAGAAGTGAGAATCGTTTCCTACTCACATACATCCCATAATAGAATTCAATCCACGCAGCATGAGAGGAAGAAGATGAAGAGAAATATAGGTTTCTTATTCTCTCTAGAAGAGTAGATTGTAAGTGGCATGTAGTATAAAAAAACTTTTCTATATAATGACAGCACGGTTGACTTAGCTGCTGTTAGGTCTGAAAGGATGGTACTTGAATGTGGAGCCTGCAGCAAAAGGTAAATACAATAATACCTAAATACCATTTATTTGTGAGAGAGAAGTGGTCTGGGCAGACTCCCCAGCTTCATCAGAAGGATAATAAACATCTCAACTTTAATCTGCAAGCTTAAGGAAATCAGTAGGGAGCCTCTGGTACCATATATAACAGCAACAAATTAATGAGCATCCTGCATTGGTTTCAAGTTTCTCCTGACAATAGTGCTGTGCAAAGTGAAAACCATTGATAAGCCATTTATCTCACTGTCCATTTTCTTTACTGGTGTTGAATAAGATATTATGTTTGACTAGAATTTTTGGCTTGCAAAAACATCTAAGACTTATAGCAAAGCAGGACTTTATGTCACAATCACACACTGTAATAACATAACCTTTGGCAAGGTATATATAAAGTGCATGCTAATCACAGTGGACTTAGTGCCATTCCAATAATTTCAAGAAGAATTTGATTTCAGACTTTGGAGTATCTGGATATATATTGTGATTTTATTTCTAGAGGTAACAAGATTTTATGTCATGCAACAACACATATATTTCTCTCTTCATCAAAAGATAAACATTTTGGGTTGATTCCCCCCTTCCATTCACATTAAAACTAAAATTCAAAATAAATGATTGAAATATTTACATTCAATTACACTAATTGGTTAATAGTCAATATAAGAATGAAAAAGAATTACATCATTTCTGAACAAGAAAAAAAAAAAAAGAAAAGAAAAAAAAAAAGAAAGAGTAAGAAAACATTCTTCATTCTAAAAATATCAACATTATCCAGCTATTACAAGTAGACAGTAGCAAATAAGTATGTAGTAGGAAATAATAATTCATAAAAAAATTGTCCGTTCGGTGGAAATGAAGTTAGATCTTCTACTTGACCTGGTACTTCCTTCTTACCTCTTCCAGAAAGAAATTCTGATGTGGATCAGAATATTTAATTATTAATTCCAGTGGAATGGCTATTCTTCATAACAGTTTTTGTTTTGGCTTTGTTTGGTTTTGTATAGGTGAAGGTGAATTACTGTAAATATATATGTGACCCAAAAGGAAGAAGGCAAAGGAAGGGCCAAAGTAATAAAGAAGATCTAAGTCCTAGTGCAAACACTGTTGGAGCAAATTAGAAATACCTCAGTGAAAATTTCAATATGCATGATTCCATCTTAAAGAAAAGAAGTAATAAAAAACTGATACAAACATTCTACCTCATGTGTGTTTCCATTTGAGTACCTAATATAGAGAAACTACAGGTTAAGGAAAGTGTTCAGATCTGATGTAGTTTGTAGAGAGTTTCATGAGGCAGCATCAAAAATCACCTTTGTTTTCAATTAGTTTTCTAAGTAAATATAATACCCTTTAGCATCTGACATGCAGATGATGATTCTCATTTACTTTTTAATCTACATAATACCAGCTTTCATCAGTTCATCAATTGTGGTGAGTTATTTCTATACACCCTCTTTCTCATACTGTATTTTTCTTTGAGACAGAAGTGAAAAAAGTCCTTAAATATCCATCTACTAGCAGTTTGCTTCTGCCACTGTGTTTGTTTGTTTATTTCTTTGTTCCCATTAGAGTACGGTCAAATATCTTTCACAATTTGAGAGGTCCTCACAAATGGAATCCTGGATCTTTCTATTTAGAGATACTGCCCAAATGCGCCAAACTCCTGTTGTGTGTAGATAACTTCCTATAATCACTTTTATTTTTTTTTTCCCCACGTAAATCTACAGATACTTGTGACAAATTCAGTGAAACACTTTTAATAGTATCCTCCAAAGATAGTTTTGTGGATTATATTGAATGCTCTGCGTGCAGTCAACAAAATAGACAATTGTTGATTTTATACACATTTTATAATTGATCATATCAGTGTGTTCTGTTCCTTCTCCTTCACAACGAATTTTCTTTTACTACAGACAAATGCAATAAATTGAATGACAGAATCTGCCAAACTAAGTGAAATTTCTTCCTGAAAATTCAACAGACATCCTCAAGCCTCTTTCTTCAAAATGAGTCCTTCCAGGAGAAGTTCATCCTGAATGTTGATGGTAAAGAAAAGTCATCTAAGAAATAAATAAAATTTAATTTTTTTAAGGGTCTCTCTGTCTGAAGAGTATGACAGAAGGAGGAAGACATGGGAATCTGGCCACTTAATGGAAACACAGAAGAATAACTTTAAATAGAAGAACTCAGCACTTTTGAAAAAAAAAACAAAAAAACGTGCAAGATGTGTTTAATCCAAGCAGCTGATTAAACTTCTCGTTACAAGAGAATGAAATAAGATGTTAAAATAAATTATTAGGATTTGAATAGCTAATAAATAAGTGAAATAAAAAATTCTTCAAGGAGAATATATATTTTTTCTTTAGTGGAATGTTTAGTGGTAGAAATTTAGTGTTGTAAAAATCATGCTTTAAGACTGCCCCACAGCTACAGTAAGTTTAGACTCATTTTGTTCTTCTGTAAATGACAGTGAAGAATCATTTCAGAATATGACAAGATTAAGTGGCCAGAGGTAAATACTTTGTAGTAATACAGTGAAAAAATGAAACAACAGGAAAATAAAGAGACGTTATGTATTTTTATGTGCATTTTTATGCACATAACTTTTATGCATGAAGGAACAATAGAAAGAAAATCCCTCTAAAAGTCTGCTTCAGAAAGTAGCTTGGGTGAGTTCCTTGTGTTGAGTCATTCTAAAATATATAGAATTATGCCAGATGAAAGCACTGATTTCTCTATGTACATGAAGTCTTGCCTTGAAAATGTTTTGGGTTTTTTTCTATTATATATGGAATAAAATTTGTAACAGCACACAACATTATACATACATAACATTTGTAACAGCACAACTTTTAACAGCTGAACAAGAACATTTATCTATCTTCAAATGATTTAGATTTATATGTTTTAAGTGAGATTTGGAAGTAAGAACAATAATTTTCTGCCTACAAGAAACCTATGTGAACAATAGTTAAAAAGCATTTGAATATCTGTTTAACAGAATTCAGAGGTGTAGTTTGACGCTCTCTGCAGTGGAAAGCTGAAGACTGAATAGTAAGTAAAATGAAATATCAGGAGAAGATTTTGTTTTCTTATTGGAGTAAAAAAAAATAATAATTTATTTCACAAAGAATTGGCCTTTTGTAATTATTTGAAATTAGAGGGAAGATAACATCAGGGAAAACAAAAACAAAAACAAGAAAATAAAACCCATGTAATTTGAGCAATCCCATTAGAAACATAATTGATTCTAGGAAAAAAAAAAACCAACAAAAAAAAACAAAAACAAACATACATTTAAACAGTAAAGATTCCTTCTATTGTAAAGAATTCTGCAAACATTACTCCAGTGAATGAGATGGTCTCTCTGTTTCATTTGTGTTCTCTTGATGCTTTCTCTCCCTTCTAATTAATATTTCAGGGCTCAGATTTGCGAAAGGTTTTTTTCCATCAACTTAAATTATTAAATCATGTAAGGTAAGGGAGTAAAGGAGAAAAGATAAACTTCAGATAGAATAATCTTCACAGAAAATACTCATGGAAATTAACATTTTCTACGATGAAGACTATGTACTCTTGATAAATACCTGTATATTTAGATATACTTTCTTTTCTCGTAAATTATGCATCAGCTGCCATATTCAGTAAACATAAAGAAAATCTTACTTCCTAAAATATTTATGAGACTTCTTACATATTAATAGGGATAGTAGCTTAATTCGAATGAAAAGTAAACATATTTATAGTGTTCTCATTTTTTTGTGTGTG
Source organism: Perdix hodgsoniae (assembly GCA_035772895.1). Lineage (NCBI taxonomy): Eukaryota > Metazoa > Chordata > Aves > Galliformes > Phasianidae > Perdix > Perdix hodgsoniae. Next base: position 808,891 of record JAPSGF010000093.1, read on the forward strand.
ATGCAGAACTGATTTAATCATAACATTGAAGTTACTGATGAATTGTATGGTTCTCATATTACGTTTGCTATACAGAACTTTTATATACCGATCTAAAAGTGTATTTAAAACTCACGGCAGTGTTATCACATCCCACAGATGGTATGAATGACTGAGCATGCTCAAAGATACGTCAGTGAAATTGATTTCCTGATATTTGGTGTTATGTGGTGACATTACTGGAATAAGCAGCTGAAGAAGTAATAAAAATATGAAGTTTGGTAAGCAGCACTAATACATGTGCCTATATATGCGTGCTTTTGCAAATGGATCTGTACATAAAAGTTGTGTGCTTGTGTTACAAAATGTTGAAGTAGATGTTGTGAATATTAAGTATCGTTTCTAATATATTACAAATTTCAACACAGCAGCTGAAGATGCAAAAGAAATAAAAAGATGTTATAGTCACAGCAGGGAATAAAATCCAAATCATTAGACATTGTTAGTTACTACTCACGAAATCAAGGGATATCTCCATATTCCTTTAATAGAGTATGAGCTGTGTGTTTTACTTAGCTAGAGGTCTGTTGATTTTTGGACTAAAATGAGCATAAAAAAACAAATAGCAAATTGACAGAAAGCTCCCATAAGTATTTAAAATGATTCAAAAGGGGATTGTGCAAATTCATATAAGATTGGTCTTTCATTTTTTTTTGTTAAACACAATCATATGGATGAGCCCGTATCTCAGAAAGTTCTTAAGCTGTAGACAGCTAGGAGAATCTCCCCAGAGAACAACCAGCAAATCCCTATCTCATACAATCCATATATCTTCTATTGTCGACTGCCAATATATCAGATTAGAAACAACTTTTAGTCTGACTCAGTATGTCAATTCATTGATGCTATTGAAAGAAAAGAGAATTTATGTACTTCAGCACTTTACTGAGTTTGCAAATCTGTTCTGAACTTAAGGTTGAACATGTGATTAAATTATTTGCTGATTTGGTGCTTCTGGAAATAATTGTGCAAATGATTTATTGCAGAACTCTAACAGATTCCAGGTATGACAGACAGTTTATTGGAGTATACCTTTATTTTGCTCTTTTTTACAACTTGACACATGAAGCTTCAGATCTTTGAACTAAGAAGTGCCTATTTAAAATTTTCAGGTGAAATGCAAAGAGCAGGAAGACCAAATCCAATTAAAAATTAATTTCTCAACCATGTTAACTTACAGGTCACTCATATTTCTAAGAAGCCATAAATAATATATTCGTTGCTAATTAGATGCACCTACCTTATCGTCATATCTCCTGTTTAATGAGCAGCTTGAGAACATTATGGTAATTTAAAATGATAAGCTTTGTCAAAAATGAGTAAATTAAATGAATTCATTTCAGTAGGCATTAGGAGAATTCAAGACAAGAGTACACCACTGAACTTTCTCTTATGGGTATTTCTGAAATTTCCAAGTTATTCCATACCAAACTAAAACAAAAAAAAAAGTGTTCTTTTCTTTTTTTTTCTTTTTTAAGAAGGCAACGACATGTCAGTTTGAATCCATCAATCTGTATATTCTTATTGCTTGTATTTCAAACATCTCCTGCAGTGTGCTGTCAGTATATTAGAAATAACTTTTAGTATAGCAGATCTTAAGTTGCAGGAAGGGAAAACGAGATTTTCTTTCTGAAGACTTTTGAAGGGTGAAAAATATTCCACATGGCCCCTTCAACATGGCCCACGATACCCTGAGGGCATGCAAGGTGGAGAAAGGCTTCCATCATGGCCATAGCCAAACCTTTGGCTCCTCACCTAAGCACATATGTGAATCAATAACGCTCTTGTTTTCCTTAAGACAGCTCCACAAGTGTATTAGAAATGTAAACTTAGCTATATTAGGAGGAGGATTTATCTCACACAACTTGAATTAATCAGATTTTCTCAGATGTGTTAACTACAACAGGAATGCAGACAGCTAACTCAAATAAATCTCTGCACTGTAAGCTTCTAAAGTAAGACAAAATGATTTCTATCACAAAAGCCTTGAGCTGTTAAGCATAAACTTTTTAGATTTCCCCTCCTTCAGGAATGTGGATGTGAGGAGAACCTTTTATTTAGTTCCTTAACATCTTTTATGAAGTTGATGTATTCTTTTTTAAAGAGCCAAAACTGACAGAATCTGGGAATGTAGAGATGATCTTTTTTACATACATAATGTTAAACAAAAATGGAGATAAATCATCTAAAGAATTAACAAAGGAATTATTGTTTGTACAAGAAAGGCAGGGAGCTGCTGGAGAGGATCCAGAGGAGGGCCCTGAAGGTGATCAGGGGACTGGAGCACCTCCCTTTGATGACAGACTGAGGGAGCTGGGCTTGTTCAGCCTGGAGAAAAGAAGGCTGTGGTGTGACCTCATTGCAGCCTTTCAGTACCTAAAGGGAGCCTACAAACAAGACGGGAATCAACTCTTTGAAAGGGTTGATGACTGCAGGACAAGGGGAAATGGTTTGAAGTTGAAGGAGGGAAGATTTAGGTTGGATGCCAGGGGGAAATTCTTTACAGAACTGTTCTGACTTGAAATACAGTAAATATTAGTATGAAATTAAAGCATAACATTTATTTACTTAAAAAAAAAGTGATATTGCACAGCTCTTCTGGGCTATAAAATCTTGGGGAATGCAGTTTGTCAAATAATTCAGTTCTGATGTGTGGCCCAAGTTGCATTTGTGCCAGACCCTTCAAGACAGTTCTACTGTAATATACTTCATGCTTAATAATTTCATCTAAGTTAAAATAAAGCAAAACAAAACAAATACACAAAACAAACAGCCACAGAAAAAAAATTGTGAGTGAAACTCTCTGCTTTTTAAAAAGTAAATAGGCATAGTTAATGATGAACTCATTTCAGGGTCCCAGTGTTCTGAGAAGGAAATACAAAGAAGCACTGAGTCACCATGCAGAGGCAGACGTGCTATATTTGGAAAGAAATATTTATTCATACATGTTGTCAAATTAAGTGACACATGGGAAATTTACAGTATAACTTATTTATCTGTGATCTTATATTGCCATAGGACATCTCAGGTTTTTTTACTAATGCCTTCATATTATTCATTTATATCTGAATCACAGTTTTCAATATTTTTCAATTTCTTGTCCCCTAATTTTCTAAATGTATGTTTCAACAAGTGTAGGCCCTTGGATTTTAAGGGCTGTACAGTTGACTTGCTATTATTACTCCTACTACTACAGAACCCCTCAGTTTTCCAACAACTTCTAAAGGTCATTTGGTGGTCTGAAAACCACTCCATTAGTTAACTATGTTTAGTTGATGCTTATCCTTAACTGTATTTCCTGTATTTGTAAACAAATTGAGACCTTTATAACTTACCTGTAAATAAACATGTATGTGAAATTCTCTTTCAGGAGAACATTTTACTTCAGTGTCTGCTGAAGAAATTCACTTATAAACAATAATATATATATATACTAATAATCTTAAATTTTCCAATCGTTACTTACACGAGATATCAGTACACTGAACATGTGTGCACACTCAAGCATTAAAATTCTAAGTAACATAGAGTTCAGCTCAAAATTTAAAGAGGGTACCACTGTAAAAAAAAAAAAAAAAAATGGAAAACGGAATAAAAATGTTAACTACCAGATTTATTCAACTTAAAACTAAAGGTTTGACTTTTTTAATCTTGCTGAAGAAATAGAAAGTTTCTATCTCTTACTCCTTTGTTCAGGTTTCCAGGTATTTGGTACTAAGATTATTATTGGTACTAAGGGTCTTATACTACAGCTGGATACAGGGCTACTTAGCACATTGAAGAAAAGTGACCAAAGTCTTTCTTCTCCTAGATCTCTACTTAAAAAGTTTGGTGACATAGAGAAATACTTCAATTTCATACTTCCATTTCATCAAATTATAGGCTTTTATTCCATTGTTCTAATAATAAATAACAACTATGTCTTTTTACACGGTGTTGGTAGGAAGTGTAGTTTCCAGGTTAAAAAAAATCTTTAATGGTAATTATTTGAGAGTGGTCATGAAAGTTTAATGAATGGGATCAATCTCTTATCCTGTGATTGTAAGGGGATAAAAAATAGAAAAATGCAGAGCAACTATCTTTTGTATTTTGTTACCACTTTGTTACCACTGAAGACATAAAAATACAAATATTTTAAATTTAAAAAACAAACAAACAACAACATATTATCAGTTAGTTAGTTTTTGTTGTTGTTGTTGTTGTTTTTAACTTTCTAACAGTGCTTTTCCTTTGCTTGCCATAAAATGAATTTCTAGAAAATTCAACATCCATTGTGATTTGACTTTACTGATACAATGTTCCGCTAACATTTCCCTAGTCAGCTCCAATAGGAAAGCTATTTCAATAGCTCTGTGCTACAGGTGAAGAGAGGGTAGTAGAGAAGTTACTTGTCCCTTGTCCCACCACATGCAGTGGCTGAGCCAAAAATAGTGCTATGAACCTCTAATGTCCCATCTGACTTTCGTTGGTTAATTTTCCTCAGCACCACAAGTCTTTACTCCTTGAATACTTCACTCCATCTCTAGTTGCTCATTTGAGTGCTTATCTAACCTTCAGTTCTTCTGCCAGTCATATTTTTATGTTCTTCACAGTGCTGAAACAGTCTAAGTGATGTATCACTCATGCAATTTCTTTACCTTTCAAACTCAGATTGATAAGGTTCTTATCTATGTGACATTGGTAACTACTGTTTGATGCAGTATGCTAGTTTTATAGCTCCATGCACAATTTGATGTGTATCACCACTATGGGAAAGAACCAGCTGATCTATATTTTCAGTACTTCATTGGATAATTCCTCAAGAACTTGAGTTTAGCCTTCCATTTACAGGAACTTATTACCATTCCTAAAAATACAAATCATTTCTAAATTTGTATTAGAATACCACTATGGGAATAGTGTTCTCTAAGAATGCTACAGCAAAGGTTACTCTTCTTGGAGGTTTTATGTACATTGCTAATCTATGGTAAATTTTCAGCATTATATTGAAAAATAGAGAAATAAAATCTAACATAGCAACTACAATTATCGCTACCATCTTTCTCATAATGAAACTCACATTTATCATGAGTGTACATTATACCTTGTGTGTTGTTGACCATTTATAATTTATTTTGGAGGACTGGGAATGGGGCTGATACTAGATAACAGAAAAGAGTTTTTGTTAGAGTATGAAATTATTTGATCCATCTGTTTCTGTAACAACAATTCTACACAGTGTTAAATTTGTGCAAAGCGATCTCAGGCACTATCAAAATGTGATTATCTCATACCATATACAGATAATGATTCCTTTTGAATTTTTCCTGAAAAGATATGCCTCTAATAGGAATAACTCAAAGGAGAGAAAAAAAGCATATGCCAAGAAATATAAAAATATGGAAGAGAGAAAAGAAGATATCATAGAAGAGTGCAGTAAGAGATGAGCACATAATGTGCATTAGTGTAGAAACGTAGACGATTGTGTAATTATTTATCTGCGTTCTCAGCTGTATGTGTATATAGTTTATATTGCTACACACAAAGATAAAATTTCTCAACAAAACAGAACAAAACCATAATACTAAAATCTTTATCGCTTCTTTAAGGATGAACTGGTTTTCTGCAGAACACCATTTTTCTATTTTATCTGGACTGCAATAATTCCTCATAATAACAGTTTTGATACTAACTTATTCCATTGACAATTTTTACCTATAGCAGACATCTTCAATAGCTCTCAGACTGCAGATGATTTTGATAGTGAAACATCTGTAGATAATACTATTCTGATTGTAAATTTCTCTGAAGTCTTTTTTTTTCCCTGAACCATCTACATTACTGTAATTTTAAAATGAAAGTGACTTAGCCTCTTTGCAAAACTGCTTATTCAACATGTTGTTAAAAAGCAAATGTTATTGGTGCAACATTATCTTCCTAATCAGAATCAAAACTCATCAGATAGTTATGAAAATTGGCCAAGAAGGCCAATGGCATCTTGGCTTGCATCAGGAATGGTGTTGCCAGCAGGAATGGGGAAGAGATTGTCACCCTGTACTCAGCTCTGGTGAGGCCATACCACAAGTACTGTGTCCAGTTTTGGGCCCCTCACTGCGAGAAAGACCCTTTGAAGAACCCTGAAGTGGGTTCAAAGAAGGGCGACAAAGCTGGTGAGGGGTCTGGAGCACAGGCCTTATGAGGAGCAGCTGAAGGAGTTGGAATTGTTCAGTCTGTAGAAGAGGAGGCTGAGGGGAGACCTTACTGCTCTCTATGACTACCTGAAGGAAGGTCATAGTGAGCAGGGGGTCAGCCTCTTCTCTCGTGTAACTGGTGATAGAACCAGAGGGAATGGCTTCAAGCTGCATCAGGGGAGATTTAGGCTGGACCTTAGGAAATACTACTTTTCTGAAAGAGTGGTCAGACAGTAGAATGGGCTGCCCAGGGAGGTGGTGGAGTCATCAACCCTGGAGGTGTTCAGGGAACGTTTGGATTTTGTGTTGAGGGACATGGTTTAGTGAGTCCTGTTGGTGATAGGTGGATGGTTGGACTGGATGATCTTGAAGGTCTTTTCCAACCTCAGTGATTCTGTGTAAATCTCACCAAAAATTCTCAGGGTAGTTTTTAATCTCAATTTTACAGCAACTTCTGGCACTGCATGAATACACGATTTTGTACAATCTCTGTGTTTCAGAACAGAAGTAGCTAGGTTTAGTTTGTGGAAGAGAGATAAACTATCTATATTGGGATCAATTGCTTCAAAAGTGCCGGACTGTACTGCTTTTGGTAATGGTAGATACTTAGTAAATACTGATATAAGGCTAATGTCAGGAATCTGCACTCCCACATTACCTGTTCCTCCTTACTCTTTCATGTTTTCCACCTCCTCAACATTACAGATTCATCTGTGACAGTAATCACCACTCTGAAATGTTGTAACAGCAGTTTGTAGCTGCTTGCAAAATTCCTCTTCATAACACTGTTCTTAATTAAAAAGGAACCCCACACATCCTGATTCTTCTACTTTTGCTTCCTAGTAGAAAATAATTCTTTTGGATATGATTATCAATGATAATATTTTTTGCCTTTTATTTTCTGACAAAGCGGACAGCCTGCAAAAGATAAAACTGAGCAAAGGCCTTAGTTTCAATCTATTTAACACATACTGTACCATGTGAATATGAAGCATGTGAACATGTATGCATATATTAGCTGAGAGCACCTCACTGACAAAGTCTTACAAGTCTCAGTCGGAATGTCAAGTTGACATAGTTATTTTAACACTCACAAAGTGAGAATCCAAAATATCTACTTATTAAGTTTCCAGCAGAACAAAATGAAGAACCAGTAGATCGTTATTCATAGAGTTGCACCATTTTCCCCATCCGTAAAAACTCTGAGCAGATTCTGAGACTCAAGTGTTCTCAAATACCAGACCAGAATAAGATGATTATTGAAATTCAGTTTCCAAGTTCTCCAGTACAGACATTTGTTTTCAAAGTGTGAAAGAAGTGTAAAACAGCATAGATTATGTGTTGTTGAAGGTTGATCTTCCTATTAGGAAAATGTTTTTATCCATGCTTCAATCTTTACAGTCCCTGTGGTAATATTTTAGAAAAGATTTTTTATATATGTATAGAAAGTTGTTTACAGATCCTAAAATAAGTTATATTTGCAGTGAAACGTAAGCCCAAAATGTACTTTATTTTTTATTTTTTATTTTTTCCACATGATAGGTATGTTTTACTGAAGGGAATATGAAATATTTGAATGAATAAAGTTTTAGGGTGTATATGGCATAGTACTGAGAATTAAACTATAAACAGGGTCGGAAAGGACCTTTGAATATCACTGAATTCAATCTCTGCTCAGAGAAACTGTGATTTGAAAGGTAGAGAAGGTTGTACAGGGCCTTGCTCAATTATTTCTGACGATTTATGCATATGGAGATTCAAAGAGTTTTTGCAGTAACTCATCCTTTCAGTGGATCAATACAAAACCCTGTTTCCTAAATTTCTGCCAGTATCTTGGATATCATCTAGCTCTTGATAAATATGCAGAGAAAATTCTCCATTGATTTAAAATGCAATTTTTACCGCCATGTTTCTGAAGTCAAGAGGAATTTCTCTGTAAATAAGCATGCCATTTCATCCACAGACAGCAGTCATTTCAATTATAGTTGGAGACAGATTATGAATATGGTCTCTGTAAAAACTGATGCTTTATTTACTACTGATTTATTAGCATTTGTATAAGTTGTTTGAATAAATAAGCATTTACTTAAAGGAGTTCTGCTACGTAGAACTCATTCAAAAGAGAAGATAAGCACATCTCCAACCACGAAGAGATACTTATGTATGAAAAATGCATTCATACATACTTCCATATTAGCTATCACGTGTATATGCCACAGCACAGTTTTTGGTGGTTATATAATTGTTAATTCTAAATTAACTCATCTGTTTTTTTTTTTTGTGTGAACGTACATTTTTCATATGTGATCCTTTCCTTTAGTCTTCCAGGTCTATAGAATGGATACAACTTAGTTTGCATTGTCTTTACAGAGAATTCAATTTTCCTGAGTTAGAGACTACTAACATAGCTATTTCATGGTGATTTATTGCATATGCTTTTATATGTTGTTACTGTTTCTCAGGCTACCAATGTTTCTTTTACCTTAAATAAACCTCAGATTCTTATAGTGTTGGTATTTAGGAAAGAGAGACAGGAAAAAAAGAACAGAAAGTTGGCTAAAGAACCAGTTCTTCTGTTGCTCACTCTATTCTATCTACTGAATTAAATGTGGTAGGACGTGGTACTGTTGTGATTATACCTACTGCTTTTAGGGAATCACAATCTGTGCATGCAATCTCTACATTTTAAGAACAGACTGATAAATTCTGAAGAAAGACTATGTGAGATCTGAGGACTACCTGGACCTTTTGGAACTTACTCGCTTTTTATTCCAGAATACTGTGAAGCAAAAACAAACAAACAAACAAAAGAAACAAACAACAAACAAAAAACAAAACCCACCAGCAAAAAAAAAAAAAAAAAAGTCCTACTAAAAAACTTGTAAATGAAATATAAACCTTTGGGCAAATCTCAACTGATATCCAGATATTTTGTGTTCAGAATCTATGAAGATAACTTAGAGTTGTAATGTGGATTCTCCATAACCCTTTCTCTTCTAAACAAGATCCTCACTGAACTATCTATTCCAAAGTTCACTACAGACTCACCTCTAAGTTCAAGGAAATGATTTATCATGACAGCCAGAGGTCTAATATGCATGATAACATAAGGCAGCCTGAGGGCTCTTGACTCTAGAAGCAAAAGTTCAGAATTCAGAGTCCCTACAAATCTGTGAGATACTGGAGAGTAATTTAAGGACTAAAATAGCCTAGTTTCCACTGTGTTTAGATAGATGAATATCCAGTCTTACTTTTTAAAAGTATAATATACAAAAATACTTTCACGTGTTGTGAAATATCAATGAGCAAACAAAAATTTCTGTCCTCAGCCACTTTCTCAGCCTGTATGTAGGTTTTACAAGCAACTTAGAATATATAAACAGCCCAAACAGTAATATTATGGAAGTGACAGGTAATTTCATTAGAGAACTGTGAAATTTCTGCATTTCTATGAAAGTTTTTAGTTCACAGTTTAGCCCATGTAAACATCTATAGCAAATAGCAGAAGTGAATTCTACAGCTTTAGACATAAGTAGAATTAGGATAGTAACTACTCAATAGTAACTGCTCTTGTCTGGTCTGTACTTCCTATATCTGACATTTATTTGTTGCTCTTCTCATTCTTTCAAAAAAGCAGTGAACAATTTTGTATTCCCTTTATCTGTCTCTCATTATAACATCTGTCATATTTATTTTCTACATCACCTGTGTATCATCTCCTTGCCACATCTTGTGTCCTTTTCTCAGTTGAAAAGTTCTAATCCATCAAGGCAAAGTTCAAGTTGGAGAAGAAATATTGCAGAGATTTCAAGGACTGTATCTTTCCCATAGAGGAAGCTTTCTGTTCTAGAAAATACACTCCAGAAATTGTTACGTCAAGGTAAGAAGGCAATTGCCAATGAATAAATTAATTAGTGAGTTTGTTAGTTGTTCTGTTAATATTGAAAATCTCTGTGTAATGACTTGATATAGGAACTAATTTGAAATCCAAGGTGACATCCAAAATCTTGGATACAAATGTGCAGGAAATATTCAATGAAAACGAGAGAGGATTAAATCCTGGCAACACAGAAGTCAGAGGGAGTTCCAAAGCCTATTGCAAATGTTCTCCCTCCTGAGTTAGTGAACTCAAATTTTGCATGCAGAAAAGCCAAGAGGCCGTGAATTCTTGCTTATATACAGAGATCACTTCATGCAAAAGTGAAGTGTCCCATTTCCCACAGATATCAATGTCACAAGGATGGTAGACGACGAAATACTAACATGAGAAGGTGCTGTAAAATTTAAGTGGATAGGATTTACATCCAGCATACAAAAAAATACAAAAGAAGCAAATTTTGCACCACAGGCAAAGTAAATTACCTTACCTTGATTTTTTTTTCACTGTATATATTTCAACTATGCAATAATATGTACTGAATTCATTGAAATATTGTAGAAGTCCAAGGTACTACACTAACCAGAGTAGAAGATGAACATGTTAAAAACAAACAAAAAAGGACATCATGTGAGTTTTAAAATCCATACTCAGTACTTCTTGTCAGTACTATTCTCTGTAGGAGAAAAAAACAAACAAGGATTTGGGGGAAAAAAATGTGCATGAATTAAAATTTTTTTGGGGGGTCATAGTTAATTATAGTTTGTTTTGTTGTAACTACCTCTCCATGAATATACATAAGCCTAAAAATCCCATTATGGTTTAATTATACAGCCATTAGAAGAAGAAAATTGCTAATGAAAGCATCTATGAAAAATGCATATCATTTACAAATCCTTACATAGTATAGCACAGATTTCTTTTTTTTTTTCAAATATCGTAGCAAAAAGATGACTCTCAGAGGATTTCAGCATTTCATTTAATAGCTTTTATACATTATCAAACCTTCAATTATGTAGAATTATGAGAGAGCTGGAAATGGAAACCCATTTGTGTGCCATTTTAAATCAGGCATCAGCCATATTACAGGATGTGAGGTGGGCACATTCTATCACCTGAGCTGTTGTTTCACCATCTGGATTTTTTCAGTCATAAACTTCAAAATATTTCATTGAGGTATATCATTAACCTTCAACACAATGCTTTAAGGATTTCAATCTATAGTTTTCCTACCTTTACAATTTTGGCAAGCTATGTAGTTGTCTTTAGCCTTTACCAGTTAGCAATATTTCATTTAATGATTGTTTGTCATCTGCAATGTATCAATTTGATATTTGCTGAATTAACTGAACAAAGCTATTTATGTAAAATACAAAATGCATATGCTGCTATAAAAATCACAGCAGATTCTTCTATAGGACATATAACCCCAAATTATTTATTCTGCCAAAAAAGTTGTGGTTTTCCATGACAATATCATTTATTTCCTAACAAACTAAAGTATTCAAAGATTATAATCAATGTTTTCAAGTTTTATTTAAAGTTATTAAGAGGGTTAAGCAAAGATAATTCTTTGCATAGGCATGATGTTTATACTGGAATTTCTTATTCTGTGCTCCAAAGTGTTGAGTGCTTGTCTTTTCTACAGCTCCTGTGACCACTTTTTGTTCAGACTGAGAAACTGAAGAATTTAATTTGTGTACAGAAACTGTACTGCCTTAAGTACAGTTCAGCTATATGCAGGTGGCAGCTAATAATGACTTTACCTACTCAAGTAGTTGGGCAAATCCAATAGCCTGTTTCACACGCCATATCTATATTAAATTCAAAGCATTTTACTACTTATGAATCCCTGGAAAAAATCCCAAACCCTTCTAACATGAAAGTCCTAGTTGTCTGTGATCCTAAGTGTGGAGGACAAACATGGAAAGTTTTTATACTTCAGAAAATTCAACAGCTCAGTTTTAAGTGATTTATTGGAAATAAAGAAATTTGGATAAAAGTGGTTTTGAAACATGAAGAGAGTTGCAGACAGCTACTAGAAAGAGAAACATCTCCTCTAGCTGTGTTTCTAAGAAACAGTAGCAACTTCTGTGTGTTGTGTAAGTGTGCTGATAAAGTCTAATCAGGGATTGGAAATGCAGATTTATCTATCTATTTATTTATTTATTTATGATAACATGATATCAGAGACTTTGTGAAAAAATAAATATATATTGACATATTAGTGCAATAGGTCAGAAATATTTTCAGTGGGTACTGGCTGCTATTCAGTTGAGAACAGTTACATAATGTCATCTTTTTCGTTGAACCCCTTTACTGTGGCTCTCTCTGACTTTTCCTATGTTCCTACCACAGCAGCTCATAGATAGGTTAGTTAATAATTCAGGAAAACACATTTTAAACCTGTGCTCAAAAAGTTTTACTGTGCAGATATCTGCCTCTGTAACAGCAGGCATTAGAAGAAAGCACATAAAACATTGCAATTTTTTTTCACAAATGAGAAAATTCTGTTTATCCTCAGGGTGTAAGTGAACTGAAAATCACTTCTTTCTGTAGAGATATTTTGTGGCTATAGTATTTCAGAGATACCCACTGGCAAAAGTAGATGACAGAATAGTTTTCTCCTCACAGAAAAGGGGACACTTAACAACTTATCTTTTTAAAAAACCCAACCAAACATAAAAAGATTTAAAAAGTTAAGAGCTTCACATGAAAATATCCAGACCCAAACTGCAATTGTATACTTGGTATGATGACTGGTAAAATAACATAAGTGCATATTTAAATTCTAATGTCAAGAACAGTAAACGTGGAAGGCAAAAAGTTATAACGAACAGATGTGAACCTTTAGAGTATACAGATATGAAAAGAAAATTGAGTAAGATTTACAAATAATTCTGCTTTCCTGAATCATGAATGAGAGGAAGAAAAATGACTTATAGGAGCACAAAATTGAAGTTGAATAGGCATAAAGGAAAATATTACACTAATTTTAGTTATGCTACACCATAAAAATGAAAACGTTCACAGTAATTTAATGAACAGAGAATATGACACAATATTGTGTCTAATTTTCTGTTTTGTTTATGCATACAAATAAAATTAGCAATCAACTAAGAGGAAAATTAATTTTTATCTCATAATGAAATTTAGCCTATGTATGGATTTACTTGATTCCTAAATATATTTGCTGATTAGGTAATTGATAACCTACAGTAATTCTGATTGTCAGTAGTCAACAGCAATGAATAATCAAGAGTCCCCCTGCGAGGAGCTGTACAGTGGGGCAAAGAAAGGAGTCGGCTATAAACAGTAACTTATTCACGTGTCTTTTAATATGTTCTGAATGAAGTGACCCAAGGAACAGATTTCAGAGATCAAAAATTACATAAATATGTTTAAAATCCATCTTTTTTCTTCTTAAGGTTAATGAGTGACTCAAAAATAAAGTGTAAATGTCAAACAGTCTTTCTTGTACAGGATGCCTATTTGATCTGCTCCAGATTTGTCTCTGTCACATCAATGTAATGTGTATTTAACTTCAGTCTATTTTAAATAAAATTAGAAGAGACTTTAGGGTATTTTTTGTTTGTTTCTTTTTTTTCTTTCTTTCTTTTTTTTTTTTTTTTAATAAAGCTTACTGATTTTCCCTTCAAATTGATACCTAGGAGTCACATATTCCAAGTTATTTAAGATATCATTGGCTTTTTAGTATAAATAACTGCTTGGAAACTGATGTGCATTTATACTTTTGACTTTATTTTTTTACAAGTTCCACATATAACAAATACTTCCTCTTGAAGCACACACACAGAAAAGAATATTATTAAATAACAGTTCTTAACAGAATGAAAATTCACATTGAATACTTTCAATCACAAACAAAAGTCTTGAAAACATTTCAGTGTGAAGTGGGGTGCTGTATAGGAGCTGCTGAATCACAGCCTGAACCTTTGATTAGTTATCTGAGGCAAGCAGTATGTCAGCCCTAGGAGCACAGGTGAAAGCAATTCACCTGTGCTGCAGGAAGGGGTGGAGCCAGGCTCCACCTCTCCTGACCCATTTAAGTGCTGACTGCCAGGGAGGAAGGATCTCTTCTGAGAGATCCACTTCTTTGGAGCCCTTTGCAGCGAGCCCTCTACACGGGTAAGTGTTCCACCTATTTTCTCTTTGTTACCCTTGTGCCTGACTCTTTTGTTGGTTTGTTTTCACACCTTGACTATACATCTATTACATCTATTTTTGCTTGTGCTTTTCAATTATATTATTTTTCCTTGATTGCACAGGTGCATATCTAAAACTGAACATAACATTTCATTAGCTAAAGCAAACAAAGATCACAAAGCAACATTTCCAGACTTACCCACTGCATGGTGCAGAGGAAATTAATGCTTAAGCCTGTGGCATGTTAATGCACAATGGGTTCAGTCTCGCCCTAGTACAGAATTCATGCTTTGGGGAATTTGGGAAGGCCAAATATCAGCTATCTGCAGTGGGCTGCCACTTGTCACCTGGTCTCAGATTCCTGCTTAAATTTTTTAATATATCTAACTGCCCTATTTATTTATTTATTACACGTGCTTCATCAACTTTAATTAAATTCTTAATAGTTGCATATAGCTGTAAAGTTGTACTACATTCCAGTAGGCAACCTTCTTGAGTGATTATATGAGTTTTCTCTTTTTTTTGTTTTTAAACATACTGCACCATTTTGTCTCTTATTTGTTTGGTTCAGCTGATGGAGTGTGTGGTAATTCCATGCAGGATAATTATGAGTTTTTTCTGTGTGAGTAGATCCATGGTAATGCATTAAACAATGCAATGAGGCAGACCTCTGTTTTTTGTCATCTTTTCTTCTCTTAGTAAAGCATTTCTTTGACCAAAAATTCTTCTGGAAGTACAAGGATGATGTTATTCTCACAGTATATCTCGACTGTTATCTACAGTTTTCTGTTGGTTCTGATGACAGTGTCTTTTCCCTCCAGATATGGTCTTGATCTCTTAGAATTTGAATTCAGATTGAAATTGTAACTGATTTTTTTTCTGTTTATTTATTCATTTATTTTTTAATTCAAAGACAAAAGAAAGCATTGTAGAATACCTATCTGGCCAAAAAAACTTTACTAGGAGTACATCTGTGAATTCACAGAGCACTCTTTGATCTGTATACTACATCATAGATGTGCCAGTGGCAGTATTTGCCAATGTACTTCATACACTCTAGTTAATTTTTTTTATGAGGATGCTCTTTTAATTATTGTTTACATGGTGAATGTAGAGATAGACCAAGATAAGTTGCAAATGTTTTCCCTTTGTTGATACCTAATTATTCAGGCTCATTAGTATCCTGTTATACTAGAAGCCTTGTTAAGGGCAAAACAGAGTACACAATATATATATGGAACTAAGTCTTTAATCGTACTAACACATATCCTTAACAGCTTATCTAATACCAATGACTTAATTAAATACAAAGTTACAGGAAAGTTTACTTAATACTACAGATAAAAATGTTATACAGAGAATTTCATCTGTATTACTTCTTTCTTATGATGTTGTGCTTGGTTTTCTAATCTTGATTGTACTTTCTATTGTTATAAACTAGAACTAAACAAAAACATATTTTGTTAATTATCACTCTATGACTAAACAGTTGTTACTTCAGAGAAAGAACCTCAATTCAGAATAAACTAAGACAAACTCAGACATCTCCTTCCTGTACTTGAAGGGAACATATTAATAGGAGAAGGAATGTCTGTCTGAATGGCTTGTTAGTGATAGGACACAGGGAAATGGTTTTGAACTGAGACAGGGGAGGTTTAGGTTAGAGGAAGTTTTTCACACAGAGGTTGGTGGCACACTGGAACAGGTTGCCCAAGGAGGTTGTGGATGCCCCACTCCTGGAGGCATTGAAGGCCAGGCTGGATGTGGCTCTGGGCAGCCTGGTCTGCTGATTGATGACCCTGCGCATAGCAGGGGGTTGAAACTAGATGATCATTGTGGTCTTTTTCAACCCAGGCCATTCTATGTTTCTATGATGAACTCCTGAGACTTTGCACTTTCAAATCAAAATAAGGCCAGCAATGGGGGAAAAAAAAAGTAAAGATGTTTAATATTCTATGATCAACATTAAATTTTAGTTTTCCTTCACACCAGAGATATATATTCATCACATGATTCCCACCACCATTTTAATGTTTTCACCAATTGATGGTGGGTCTAAGGACTTCATTTGGTTCTAGAACAGAACATAATGGTCTGGATCCTGTATGGGGAAATACGTGACATCATTGCAAACTTTGCCTTTGTCCTTTACAGATTTGGATGCTCAGCGTTGCTCAGTGTTTATGACACAGTGACACCAACAAAATTTAACATCTCAAATTGGTCAGATGACTCAAAAAAAATGTCCATTTCTCTGTCTTTACAATATAGAGAACTGAATAGCTTAGCTTAACTGTAGATGTCTGCACCACAATGAGGGATTCAAATGTGGTGACTAAGGTCCCTCGCTAAACCTCTAATTCTAGTCTTAATTTTGCTTGAGCTTCTACTGTGCTTTTGATTACAATTTAATATCCCTCAGCAACATGCTGCTACAGAAAGAAACAGACGGCTGACTATAGGAAAACAAGGAAGTTCTTGTATTTCTTTGATTGCTGCCAAAAATCTTTCAGGAAAAAAAAAAAAGAATAAGCTTACCCCAAAGCTACCAAAGATTTAGTGAAAAATCAATGGAGAAGTCTATTTTATGCCATACACAGCAAGTGAATATGTTGTCATTGCTGGTTGTTTACAGAGCTGAATGTTTGCAATATTCATCCCTGGATGCAGTTTTAATTTTCCTAAGAGACAGCTGATTGTGCATGCACGTATACTCATATACATTGAGACAGAGCACCCATAAAATATTTTCATTTTTTCTAACCATGGTATCATTCATCTTATTAGTTGTTAGTGCTGCAGTTTCCACTTTAACAGTAATCATGACACATTTGTTACTTGATTTATTTGAATAGCACTGTCAAACACTGCATAAACAATACTGTTCTGGGACCAGGCCAAAACTTTCAAATTGCATTTTAATATTTATGTGCCTTCTGACTCCATGAGGAAAAATGCACGTACTAGCTTGCCATTTGAACCACTATAGTACAAAGCCAAATCAAGAATATTTCTTCCTACAACTTCTGTAATTTATCATGATAATTCTCTAAGCTGATCCCGAATATTAAAAAAAAAAGATATTATTTAACATTATTAAGAACTGGCAATTATGGAAATATTGTTTAACTGAAGTAGGGATACTTGAATCTTTCCAGATTGGCTTTCTAAATAGCTGCTGATCATCTTGACTTCACAGCAACTGACTTCACTACTAATTCTTAAGAGCAATATGCGTAGAGACAGCACGACTTCTGGAGTTTATTTTTTGAAATGTAATACATCTCTTCATTTTCTCAGTTAACATTATTCATTAAAATCAATTTTTTTTATTATTATTTTATTTATTTATTTATTGTAGCCATTTGCTTGTGATACATTAGGACCACTATGTTTGTTAGCTGCACATTTTTGATTGGCCGTCTCTAAGGGTAACCATACTTTTCTGCAGCTAATAAGTTCCACCATAAGAATTACAATAATGATAGGATATATTCTTTAGTAGAGCACTGATTATTAGTTTGTTGCTACTAATGATAAATGATATGGATATTCTCAGTGTTTTGTTCTTTTTTTCCATTCCTCCATGGTGGTTCAGAAACCAGCCACCTAAATGATATTCTTATGCCAGTAAGCATGGGCTTTTACTTGTTATACTTCAAAGCTGCTTTTTATCAGTGACCATCTGGACCTAAATCTCTTATGTTCTATTGTAAGTTAAATTATATTGCTGTGCCGGCCATATCACTTAGTGTGAGCTGGTCATTATATGACAGAATAACAAGAGTAATTACTCATTGTCCTTTGGAATAATAATGATCCTTATATGGAGAAGGTTTGGTCCCATTCTCTCTTAGACAAAATTGCCAGCTGTTAGATCCTGGAGTCAGTATAGAAATGAATACAATTCTCTGAAGCATGTCCTGAAGGCAATGGCATTGGTCAAGGGCTGATGAGTCCCTACCCTAGTGGCCAGAGGAGTCCCAGATGTCACTGGCACACAGACCCCAGGGAGCCACCACCCCTCACTGCACTGCAATTTCTTCTCTTTTCAAAATCTTTTCTCTTCCTCTCTCTTTTTCGAGTAGCTGTAGTGCAGTTTCACTGACTGGAAACTAAGAGGGATAGGAGGTTCTGGTGGACAAATTGATCATGTTGACTATGTGCCCCTGTAGTTATCAAGGCTAAATACATCATGGGCTATACTAGAAAAGCACAGCCAGCATGTAAAGTAGTTATTTCTCTCCGTATAGAACTTGTGAGCATGCAGTGATCTACAGTGTCCACCTCTAGGACAGAAAATGGCAAACTGGTGTAAATCACTATCACTAGGATGGACGGAGCAATGAAGCATGTGGCATAGAAATAGCCTCCCAGTATTGATGGTGCCTAGAGAAAGCAGATCCAGACTCTTCTTAGTAGACAAGAAAAACAAGGCAACAATCACAAGCTGCAGTAAACATGCTTACTCGATTTAGGAGCAAAATCTGCGTGAGAACAGTTAAAAGTGATGGGAAATTTCCATCTATAGAGATTTTCAGAATTCTACTAGGTAAAACTCAGTAAATTATCCAACTTGCAGTCAGCCCTTCTCTTGCAGCAGGTTGGATTAATAAACTCCTGAGGTCCTTACAATATTTCAGATTTTACAATTACACTTATTGTCAAGAGCACACGTGTTTAGTACCAAGGGAAACTAATTGGTTTGCTCAGAACTGGATGAAATAACATGCAGTGAATTAAAGGTCAAGGACTTAGATCCTGGAAGCAAACCAAAAAGCTAAATTATTTGCCAGTGTAGTGAAATGTTTGGAGACACACTTAGAGCCTACACTTGGAAGTGAACCTACATGTCTCACAAAATGCAAATGAGGTCACACTAGTCCACAGACACTGCCCCTCACTAATGCTCCACTGCATACTGCCTTGAAGGGGCCCCACTCTGTACAGTCCAGAAATCTTAAATTACTTTTCTCTTATTGAATCAATGGAAATTGGTGTGATTAAGTAGTAAAGTGGGATTTCAGAAATCTATTCTATTCATTATTTTTCTGTTTCTGTATTCAACTGAATACAGAATTGTCAGAGAGACTCCCATGATTCAGACAGCTATGCAAATGAAAGCAACACTAATATTACATCTAATATCTTTATATACATTACTGTTTTAACTTCTGCAATCTGTCTGCTACAGTACAGCCAGTATTGTATTCCAGTTACCAGTTTATCACGACTGACATTATTACTGCTCTTGTCACCTTGAGTGCCTTACATGACCAGATTGCTGTCTGCTGAGACAAAGCATGTGATGTATGGCAACTATTATAATAGAAAATTTATCCTTTATACTCTGAAATGTTTGTTTTACGCATTCTCTAACAGTTTCAGATTATTTTCACACCTGAAATGAATTTTTTTTCCTGCTTAATCTCTATTGTGCAACAGAAATTTGTGAAGGGAAAATGAAGCTATTTTTAAGATTATTGTGTTTAATCATTTTTATTGGGATTCTGACAATTAAGAGCTTCTGGAATAATGTAGTTAAGCAGTTCAAAGAAAATCTTGAAAGTGCAATCCCTTACTGATCAAGAAACCAGAAAACAAACCAGGAAAGTAATATATCATTTTCCATTTTAAGTTCCTTGCTATTTTTTCAGGGTCTGCCTCCTGACAGAAGTGTCAGCAGTGTTTAAGTCCCCTCTCTCCTTTCTTCCTAAATTCTAATGACTGCCTCAAAACAATACAGTCCATAAATCAGATTAGAAATATCAAATGATTGCATTACAACACTGGAAGAGCCAGCTATTAGTAGAATAAGGCAAACACATATAATCAAAGAGTATACTATATATTTAATGGTCAAAAATTGAACTAGGATATTCTGTCTAAATCTCCTTCAGGAAAAAGGGACATTTTTACTGAATTGTCTCTTCATAAATTACTCATATAAAAGATGAAGTCTTGATGTTATTTGCTGTATAAAACTTTATTCTGTGGATTGAATGGTTCATTCTCAGAGCTGTTGGAATCTTCAAAACAATCTTAAGAAAATGTTTTTTTTTCCCCAAAGGTCTATGTCACCTCTTAGAAAAGACAAAGGCAAAGATGCATGTAAAAATCTCCAACTCCAAAAGAAGTGATGCAAACTTTTGCCGGGTTATGTATCGCATTGCCTTCATCTATGTATCTCACCAACTCAATCTGTGAATTCACTTTTTTCTATTTTGCTATATGTCTCACCTCCCTGCCAGTCCCCAGCCAGTCTCTGATTGCCCAGCCAAAGTTACCCAGCGAAGAACTTAGCAGTGAATCTCAAGAGAAATTATAATAATGTTGTTTAGTCAAAGTTTCTTGCTCTGGGAACATGCTGGAATATTATTTCTATGTAATTGGGACTCTACAAACCGCTAAAATGTAGTAGACCTCTCTGCTTCCCTGAGAGGTTGTTTTTTGAATTGGACACAGCCTATGAAAATTATTCTGTCATCTTTCCATGAAAGAATTACAGAGGGTGATCCTTTTTTCTATAATTAATTACTCTCTGAGATGTATTTGCTGCTTAGGTTCTTGCTAAAATTGATGCTTTCATGTTTCTTTCTGTGTTAAGGGAGAATATGTATTGTTCATGGTTCTTGGTGTTACAGACTTGGAACAGAGTTGACATTTTCTATTCACAGCAGTTAATCCACCTGTGAATATGAATATCTAATCCTTTTAAACATTTTCCCTTTGGAAATGCTAATGTGTGCTTTTTCTTGTGGAAATCCACTACTTTTTTCTTTACAGCATAATTAGAAGAAAAAAAATTGTTTTTATTTTATAATTGACTTGTGTTTTTTATTTTAACATTTGTCATTTATTTTATTTTACATATCATTGTTGCCTTTTTCATCTTTAATTTACACCTTTTTCTCTCCTATTTTCTCTTGTATATTTTAGGCAGCATTTAGTTAAAAAGAATAACTAAAATAACTTTCTAATAATACATTTTATGGTAGCATTTTATTTGCTTGTGTTTTGGATTCTAAACACTACACTGAAACATTACTTTTAGATTTGAGAGCTAAAGAAAAAATATACGTAAATTGATACTTTTATATTCCAAATGTTCTTGGCAATGACAGGCAGTACAAGCCAATCAAAATTTATGTTATGAAGACCTACAATTATAAGATTCATGGATCATGTACAGAATGCACCTAATAGCATTTGCTTTATTCATAAGCAGCGTAAGGCTGCTCTGTTAAGTAGGGGAGGTAGCACATCCTCAAAGAAAGCTAAAATATCATTATGAAACAATGTTCTTATTAAGAGTATGCAGTGGCAGGTAGAGAACATTGACCATGTAATACCCAACAAAGTTGGAAATCTGCCTGACACAATTCTCAGAAGCTGACTAAATCTTCGTACTCTTAAAACTAGTTGACTTCTGTGTGACTGCACAAACAAAACAACTCAAGGAACTAATTAGGATTCATTTCATAAGCTGGTGTACCAGAGTATTGCCACAGGGAAAGTTATCTGGTGGTGGCATGATAGAGTTGAATTGAGTTTTAAAGTCCACAAAGGTGATGAAGGGACTGAAATACCTCTCCTATGAGAACAGAGTGGGAGAGTTGGGATTGTTCAACCTCCAGAAAAGGATGCTCAGGGAATCTCATCATATAAACTTGCAAGGTGAGTACACAGATGATGGTGATGGGTGATGGGCTTTATTAAGCAGTGTCCAGTGACAGAACAAGAGGCAAACTGGAATGCACATTCAATCTGTGTTTTGTGTTTTAGCTCATGCAAAACAGTCTCACAAATGTTATTAATTTATTATCAGTTAGCTGTACACTACAACTCTGAGTTACTTTAAATTTGCAAGGGTAAGTTTAGAGAGGGTAGAGTAAAATTGCCTGTTGTGCATTTGACATGGGATAAAAGCATGTTATGGGATTTATTGCTTGTGTGAGTCCTTTGTCTGACTTAAAAAATATGAAGAAAATATACAGAAATGAGATACTGTCTTTAAATGGTTCTTCAGATACATTTTGTGCTTATAGTTGCAACTTTCCTTCCTACGTGATTCTCAATCCATGTGTCTCTGTCAACCTCCAATGCTGACCACACATATCAAACTAGTATAGTACACTAATTGATCTCAAACCAAAACACCAGCTCCAAGACTTTCACTCTGAACCAGTACAAACTTCTCTCATATTTTCCTCAGTCATATTTTCCTCAGTCATACAAATAAAGATTTGATAGCTTGCAGCTAAAGGAATTTCTGTTTATGAAGAGGAAGTAGCATTTTCTGACATGTTACATATTCACAAAACAATCATGCAAGTTGGGCACTTGGCAAATGTAATGATATCTGACATTTGCCAGCACAGTCTGTTATAGATGGAAAAAACCTTTAAGCAAACAAATAAACAAAAGGAATAATTCCCACTTCATTAATGCCAAATTATGTCATTCAGATAGGAGAATGCTGGGTGAAAAGTAACAGAACAAAGATTTTTAAAAGAGCTTACTGTAGTAAATGATGAGATCATTCTGTTGTTGTTTTATTGCATTTTTTAATCTGCCATTGCTCGGGGATAATATGTATTGTCATAAATTATTATCACTATGTACATTTCTATTTCTATTTTTCAGAAATTGTTCAAGAATTTGATCTTTTATGGAAGATCATCCTACACTGGAATGCAAAATTATTGTCAGTAAATATGAAGCTAAAAGATTTGTCTTCAGTTTCGCTGGAAATGTCATTGTAAGTAAGACAGTGTGCAGTCATTTTGATTATTGTCCTATTGTCATATTATGAATATTGTCATATTGATTATACAGTCCATAAATCCACTTTGTAATTAATTGGAATTTATATTGAACGTAAAATACACTGAGAAAAGTAATAAAGATTTCATTAGGCCAAACTTCTGCATAGTGCGAGAACTGTATTCCTATAGTCAGGATTTTAATTATTCTTAGCCTAGTGTACAAAATAATTCTTATTGGTACAACCACAGAATTATGAAATCCTGCTTTGTTATCGGCTGCAAGAATACTGTACAAAGTACCAAATTTAAGAGTACATTATTTTTTTGCTTGATTGTTATCTGGGTTATTCAACCTATTACAATGTCCAGCAAGAACCGTGCCTTAGGATTCAGCCATAACACTGCCATCATACTATATATGGAATGGAAAAGCATAAATAAGGCTGACAGAAGGTGACAGAGCACTGGAAAAGCAGCCCAGAGAGGTTGTGGAGTTTCCTTCTCTGGAGATATTAAAAACCTGGTTGCATTCACGTGCAACCTACTCTATGGAATGTACTTTAGCAGGAAGTTTGGACTAGAGAATATCCACAGGTCCCTTACAATCCCAATAATTCTGTGATTCTGTGGGAAACAAACAAACAAAAAAAACCCACTCAAAAACAACAACAACAAAAACCCCGATATACGTAAGTTCACTGAGAGCATTTCCTAAAAATAGCAGGAATTCTTCAGAAGAACATACCTTTCTCCTATGTAGGGATGGAGAAGGGGTTTAGAACAAAAATAGTAAGAAGGCTCAAAAAAGAAGGAACTCAATGGAAGGGTGTATAGAAATGAGAAAATCACTGTAGCTGTTTAGGAGCCTTTGTTTGTTGCTTCCTTGCTGTTCTCTCAGAAGGCACTATCCAGAGCATGGCAGTACACTCTAAGCAGATCTTGTAAATCTGGAGGTAGCTGTTGTTTGTGGCTTTTGTATAGATAGATAAACCAGTCTAATGTCCTTCTCAAACCAATAATTTAATGTTAAATCAGTTTAGGATATGTAGCACGCCAGTTGCACATGGGGAAGTGTGTACAATTCCTTCATACTTAAAAGACGATTGAAGATAAACTCTGCTATAAATAATGACAATAATAACCCTCATTTCTTCAGTAATAAATTCTACTTTTCAAAGTAAAAGAATTATTTAGATAGAATGATAAATTGAATTAAGAGACAAATGTGAAAAAATGTAGTTAATGAATCGTGAATCTATGATTCAGTCCCCAGAGGCATATTGTACCCAGTTTCCCATTATTATGACTTGGATTCCTCATCTCATTCCAAAATAAGGCATCTGGTCAATGCTAACCCTCTAGGCATGCCTTTGAGTCCACAGAGAAAGACAAAATCTCTCCATCTACTTCTGTCAAAACCTTCAAGATTTCCCTTTCCCACATCAGATTAGAGGATAAAAATGTTCATTCATATCTATACAATACCTCAAAACTAATTTCAGCAGAATATTTTCTGATGTAAAAAGAAATAGTAAAAAGATGAAGGAAAAATTACACTGCTGGAAATAAAGTCAGTGAAACAATGAAACAGAATAGTGAAAAGAAGATGAGCTCTTGGAAAACTATTTGCACATAAACATTATTTTCATTATTTTTACCCAATGTAAATTATATATTTGAGCTGCTTTCTAACCTTTAAAATCTTTCTTTAGATTTCAGATCTAAATCTGCAGATCCAAAAAAAATTGCAGATCTTCAAATAGACAATTAGGAAGATATTGCTGAAGTTAGTGGGAGAAATAGAATCTGGCTTGACAATACTATGAAATAATACAACAAACACAAACGTTACAATTGTTTTCTTTGTCAAAATTTGATGTTAAAATGAAACCTATTTTTAGAAGCTGATAAGACAACAGTGTGTTTAGGTTTACATGCATGTATTTTGGATTATTTTTTGTACATGAGGTTAGTATGTAGTTCAGATTCTTCAAAATGAGAATGTTTTCATAGACCTTGGAAATGTTGGTCATGGCTCTTCAGAATTTAAGAACAGAACTGCAGAAGAAATCTTCCTCCTGACAAAATTCAGCATTCTAACTTCTCTGTGATATTAGTTTAACTGTTAGTGCAAGGAGAAGCAATGCTATAGGAGAGGATGAGAGAAGTCAACATAATATTTTTTTCCTACAGCCTGTTGTGTTTTTTGTTTTGTTTTCCTACAAAGAAAGCTAAATGCAAAAAGATAATCAGGTTACAAGCCTCAGGTTAGATGGGATTAATCCAGAACTCAGTTTGGAAAAGTTTAGCTGTTATTTATCCTAGAGAAGCAAACAGATCTAAGATGTATTTGGACAGACTCTTGAATTTTAAGGTCTCTCTGATCTGACATCCTGCACAGCACAGATCAGAGAACTCTGCCTAAGTTAATGGAATAATCTGACACTAACTAGTAAAATGCATATGTAGACTAATAGGAAGACCTCATGGTAGCTATATTATAGATATATGGGTACTGAAAGCTTGACAATTCTTTATTTTTAAAACATGCTTAACAATCCATTGGCAGAGAAGATGCAATTAACACAACAGCCTCTTCCCCCATCTTTCTGCCCCCAGAAAATACTGGCCAAAATGCCTGCAAACACTTGACAGATATAAATTTCTATGTATTCTAGTACTTGCTTGTTTCCATTATCTCAGGGGACAGCAACAAGAGCATGGTATTAAGGCCTGACAGTAACCCTAGTGAAAGAATAACAATTAACTTTGTTTCCAGACAGCATCTGAGGCAGGAAGAAAATCATTGTGAAGTTTCTGTTATTTTTCTCATTAGCCTGTGCAATATGCCAAGAGCTGGATTGTGCAAAGAAGGCTTTAGAGTTCCAGCTTATTGCTACGCTTAATCAGGGTAGCTGCACAGCTTGTATGTTTCTTAAAGGATTTAAAAATGTAAATCCAAATTTCAGCGCATCTTCAGCTGCACCTAAAATTAAAACTAATCTTTCTCCTTTTAGTCCATCCCATCATGTGAACTGTACCCTTCCAAACTAAATTAATGATAGATATACTTAGGAAGAATTTGAGGATTTTCCCTTGCTCCTGCTATTTCAGTAGTGCCTGTGACTGACTCGGAAGTTAAGGACAGAGGTATCACACTCTGAAAAAACAATGAGTTTCTCAGGTTTTAACAAGATTTAACCTCCCTCTGCCACGTATTTGAACTCCAGATACCTGAGGTGTGTATTTTAAACAACACACACTAAATCATATTTCATTCAATTGAACAAGGTTGCTGCTGCTTGAAAAACTTCTCATGCAAATAACTCTTCTGTGTGGGTGGAAATGGAGATGCAGAAAAATTGTGTATCAGAGGTTATAACCCCAAGCCTCTCTTTTACCTTTCACTCCACACCAATTTAGAAAATAATATTGCTTGACAAAGATCCAGTTCATGAGGGTATTGACTGGACACAAGGCAAGACGTGACCTGCCCATGATCAAAGAGAACAAAATCCCATATAAAATGCTGATACAGTATTTGAATTCAATTTGGTAGTAAAAAAAAGCAGGTTAAACTAGAAAGTGATTTTAATTTTTAGAAATTGACAAAAGCACACAACATAAATCAAAAATTTTGCAATCCCAAAATGATATTTTTCCTTCTTTTTATTTGCAGTTTTTTTAAATGTTGTTAATGTTGGGTTTTTTGGGGGGGAGGGGAAGAAATCTCAGTCAATTTCAGCCTGCAAATATTCACAGTGAATTATTACAATTTCTTTAATTTTTAAAAAAGCGGGAATGATCCTTTTTAAAATTTCCCTCTCTTTTTCATTTTAACAAGTTTGTGAACTGTATGCTAATTTACAGACTGCTTTGGATGCATTCTTTTTACATATTTACAGATTTAAGTGTACAAGAAGCCTCAGTAAGCTTCAGACCATCTATCACCATGTTTTAATTCAAAACTCTTGCACATATTTTTATAATATCTGACTTTGCTCATGGGCGCTGCATTTTTCCTCTACAGATTCTGCAAGACTTGCTGCCTCATCTTGATATAATGTCAAATTTGATATCCTGCATTTTTGTTTACATGTCAAGGTTTTGTTAGTGGGATGCTGCTGAGGTCGTCCAGCAGTTGACCCGTGTCAGACCAGGGCTGGTTCCAGTTGCTCCTAAAGGGACACACCACTGGCCACCATTGGATATTAGGAAAACTTTCTCAAAATGAGTGGTGAGGCACTGGAACTGACTGCCCAGTGAGATGGTGGACTCATGAAAAGATGCTGCACTGAGTGATATGGTCTAGTGTGGTCATAGGCATGGGTTGATGGTTGAACTATGTGATGTTTGTGGTCTTTCCAACCTTAATGATTTTGTGATGTGAACAATACCAGTTGTGCTCTGGGAGAGTAGATTTAAGGAAGAGAAAAACTGCTGTGCAACAGCAGCTGGAAGAGAGAGGTAAATGGGAGAAAAACAGCCCTGCAGCCACCAAGGGCAGTGCAGAAGTAGGGTAGAAAGTGCTCCAGCCACAGAGCAGAAGTTTTCTGCAGCCCAGAAAAGACAATGATGGAGCAGATTATCCCACTATAGCCTGTGGGTACCACTTGGAGCAGATCTGACCACGCAGAGATGGAGCATTACAGGCTGCTTTGCATTTGCAAAACAGAGTTTTCACTGCTCTAGTCTGTTAGTAGTTGGCAGTAAAATACATTAATGTCCCTTATGCTGAGTCTGTTTTGTCTGTGACAGTAATTGGCATATGATCTCCCTGTCCTTATCTCAGTCCCAGAGCTCTTTCTCATTGTATTTTATCCCTCTCTTTCTCTGAGGATATGTAATGGAGAACAGTTATAGTGGTATTTAGCTGTCGATCAGGGTGAAATCACCACAAAGTGTATACATATATGTACATGCATCTATATATAAAAAGCGTAACTTTACTATACATACTTTCTGTACATGCACCTTACTTTCACTAAATGATACAGTGACAACTCAAAGAAAACAAAGCTTTAATTTTTTCAGATTTCAAAAACATTTTCAAAGGTTTTTGATGTTTTGACACATTTCCCCTGCTAAGATTTTCAAAAGGTTTATTTATTTATTTTTAAACTTTCAGTGGAAACAGGCAGGGAAAGAGAAGAAATATTAACATAAAAATACACAGGGGTATGTAAATGGCCTTTGAAGTCTAACTTCAGTGATTCTTTTCTTTTTCTTAGAATTGGCTCTGTTCATTTACAATCATGTCCCCTAAAGAAAGACAGTAGGGAATGAATTAAAAACCTCCTTCAATTAGTTTATTCATTCATTAGGAATGCACTTCTGGGCCAGAGAATAGCTGAAGTACTAAAAGAGGAGTTTCAAAGATGAAGGCTTCTTTTGCAACATAACCCAGATGTAACAATAATTGCATAAAAAATATGATGTATTACAATCAAATTATCAAAGGAATATATTGAAATGTTGCAGAAAAGTAAAATATTATTTAAAGATTAATTTATGTGATGTTTATTTTGCCTTACCTGTTTTTTAATTGAAAAAACACTTTATGAATTTACCCTTATGTAAATAATTTTAAAATATGATTCAAAATTATAATAATAAATTTTCTTGTCCTGAACAGATACAATTTCACTTACATCAATGAAAAATCTGCCACCAGTTTCACAACACTCTATGATGTCTGAAAAGCTAGTAATGATCATAATATATTCTAAAACTATATTTTATATTTCTTTACCTCTCAAGTCGTATGAGAAATAGAAGTTCAGGCTTAAATCCTGATTTATGACTTCATAGAGAAGAGCAGTAGAAATTTAAATAATTTGAATGAATAATCATTTTGATCTCCTGAACTGTGTACATAAAAAGTACAAACAATATCAAAGTTAATAAAATAGCCACTAACAATAACAAATCCAGAAACATGTTTAACTGAGAAAACGTTATACTCCTAAGCCACTCACCACCACAACTTATTAAAATATAGATTCTGAAAATAATTGCATGTTAAAAGTTAATCAACACCTCTTATATCTTTTTAAAAGATATTTATTTCTGCTTACAAAGAACAATGACAAAACCCACAGTAACTGGAATCAGTTTTAGTGAAGTTCTAAACAAATTAAAAGTAGGATCGGGTAGGTATGAAGTGTTTTTTGTTTTTGTGACTAAGCAAATAATAATAAAAAAACTTTCAGCTGTGAAGATGAATTATTTCCTCTGAGAGAAACAAATTTGCTTCTTTTGCTCTTCAGTGAGATATGAGTTATGGTTCACTGGAAAACAAAAAGGAAAATAAAAAGAAAACTTTTTTTTTCCTGTTATGAATGAAAATGCAATAGAGGCTGTTATTTAAAACAAGTTTGCACAAAAGCTTAGACTGTGCTGTGTTGTGCGTGAGACTTTTTTATGGCTAACACATTTATCAACACACTCAAAACTTAACCAAATGTCTCAGAAGTTGGCCACGCATGCTCCTGCTCATTGGACTAAGGACTTTATGAGCATACTCATTTCATCTGAAGACCCATCAGATGGCAGAGAGCTTTACATAAAAATAAGACTTAGTATCTGTACCATCAAGCCATACCAACTTTTTTGAGATCTTATAGTTAATCCACATTCCCACTGGTTTTCTATGTTTTAAGAAGTCAACTACCCGAAATCATTAAATAGCTTCACTGGTGTAATATGGAAAATTATACTAACGTAATTATGTAAAAGAAATGGAGACCACTGTAGGAGAGTAGATCATGAGATCATCCATCAGAAAAGACAATTACGCCTACACAATAAACAGGCATCTTCTTCCCTTGGCATGTCCTCCTAAACACTCTCTAAGCCAAGCAACTGGCAAGGAGCATTCACTACAGATGGATCATCAATAGCTGATATAATACCGTACAGCTGGTATGGTGGAAACAGTTGAAATGATCTTTGCTTTGTGTTTACCAGACTTCTTTTCCCTCTGCACATAAAAGCAGGAAAGGTTTTTTCATGACCAGCGCAATAATCTGTAAACTTTCTTTGTAATCAAGAGGGCGTTGGAGCAAAATGCCCCCATGCTGCTTCCTCTCCCCTTGCCCTCCTGCTTCTGAGTCACTTTCAGATGTACTTGAACATTATCTCCACTGTAAATGGACAGCAGATTGTTTGGGCTGTGATTAAATTAGGCAGGCACAGGTGGCATCACCTATTGTAAGTTTGTCAATTTTTATGACTGCTGCAGCAGATGCTCTTCTTTATCTTTTAATAACTCAGCAAAGAGGGGAGGGAAAGGATGCTGAACCCACGAGGTGAAGTACATGAAAAACCTCCCATTGGTGTCAGAGGATCAGGATATTACCTATGTCATTGGTCTGTGACAGTGTTCTACCCTGATTTCCAGGGGAGATTTTGGTATGAAAAGACTTTAAATCAGCAGTAGGGAAGAAATGCTCTACAGTGTTTGCTTTGTCCTTTAACTTGGGAAAATTTACAGAGCCTTATAAGCAGGGGTTGCTGTTTCAGAGAATTCTCTTAAAACATCACTTTATCCAGTGATTTTGAAGCAATAATCCTTAGATTTCAGCAGCATTTTAGTTAATAAAATAAATTAGCTCTGTTTCTTACTCTAATCAACACAAGCTGTATTATATATCTGAAATTTGGTGTATTTTTGTTCTTGATGGCAAGCACTCTAGCTTCACTCATTGTTACTAGTTTCTTCTATTTATAAACATGTACTATAGGACTGTAGAGGATACAGTAATATGTGAATTTGGTAATGTTTTTCTCCCCCTTCCACTGTAGAACAGGAGTCAAGGTAATGGGGAAGAAGAGAGCAAAAAGGTTAAGGAGAAGAATGAAGAAAAGTGAAAAAAGGCTGTAAAGAAAACATATGGGTTGAGACAAAAAAATATTTAATAAGTGAAGAAGTGGAAGAAGAGAAAGAAAATGAACCAAACCAAAGGCAATTATTTACCACTTCCCATGTGCTGACTGATACCCAGCCAGTTCCCAAGCAATAAATGGCAAACTTCCCTAAGCTGTTCAATTGAGGCCATATGGAAAGCACCAATTAAGATAAAATTTCAAATGTTTTACTGTGAATGAATGATAAAGAATAACAGCAATGAACCAACCATGGAAAAAATGTGGGAGTACGTTTGCAATAAGACTCACAGCAACAATTGATCTAAGAAAAGCTCATCAACAGAGGAAATACAGAGATGGACTCCCTGCACAGAAGCTCTAACATTCAGTGCTAAATACAAATTTTAGCAAATATAATGTGGTAAGATTTAAAGGAATAACCCTTAAAGCAATAACCATGCCACGATCAGAGTGTGGTGGTTGTGATATAAAGGTGATATGCACCTTTGGCGTGAGCTGCAGGGGAATTTAGGTGATTACAGCAGCCTAATTTGGGAGAAAACTGTATTCAGGCAAACTGACTTTATTTATCCAGAACCTGACTCTGTGTATCATAGTTACAATAGAAAAATATCACAATGGTGTCTTTGAAATGAATATAAAACATTTTCCCATCCTAAGTACTTGATTATAACATTGTGACTTCATATTTGTAAATTTGTGTTGTACTGATCTGCACCTTTGCAGGAAATCCGAGTGAAAAGGACTTGTTAGACATCAGGTTACTTTTCATCAGGTTAATAATTTAAAAACCATTAGTATTTAGAAACATTTGGAGTAGTACACTGCTGGCGGATTTCAGCTCATATTAGCATCCACATTCTGAATGTAGAGCCACTGTCCAAACATCTGTCCATATCAGCTGGTCTATACCTTCTTTCCTAAAAATAAAGTATTGGCTTCATATCATTATTATGATTGTTGTTATTTCTAGACAAGCATAGATTCTTTGAATAGGCAAGCACCATCCTATTTCTGAGATCAGATGTAATCTCTGGAAAGATATCTCAGTATTACTAGGCATTCACCTCCCAGCTCTGTGAAAAAACATTATATTTGTCTCAAACACAGCACAAAGCAGGACTATTCTGAATATTCAAGCAGTAAAAGAAATGCAGAAACATAAAAAAATAGCCACATTCAGAGAAAATTAAGTCCAGGGAGTGGGAGAGGGAAAAGCATGATAGATATTAAAAAAAGAAGAAAATTATCAACTAGATATGGAACATACAGTTAAAGTGCAGTGAAGAGATTCGTCAGTACTGGTTAAATCTCATTTTATAGAAATATGGATATCCATCTGATCTTCTGAGCAGGTTTACTAACCTGTATTTCTGTTGGGTTGTGATTTTCTATTATGGGATGTGGCATTTTTGATCCAGCCACAGGTATTCAATACCTGGATTTACTTTGTTCTGCCTTACATAGACTGCTAGACCTCTAAGGAAGTATTAAGCGTGTGAATAGTAACTTTGAACACAGAAGGGTTTATTAGAGGCCAAATCCAAAGCCTGTGCAAATCAAAGCAGTCTGTATTGACTATTTTTTTCAGGCTGTGTGTTTTCTGACGTTTATGTTATTTGTCCTTTTTAGAATTGTGGAATCCTCAGAGTTGGAAGGGATGTTTAAAGGTCGTCTAGTCCAACTCCCCTGCAATGAACAGGGACATGTACAGCTAGATGAGGTTGGTCAGAGCCTGGTCTGGCTTGCCTTTGAAAGTCTCAAGGGATGGGGCATTCACCTCATCTCTTGGCAACCTGTGCAAGTGCCTCACCATCCTCACTGTAAAAGACTTTTTCTTTATATTGAACCTAAATTTACCCTCTTTAAGCCTGAAGATATTTTCCCTTGTCTTATCACCAAAGACCCTGCTAAAGACTCTCTCCCCTTCCTTACCGTGGCTCCTCTTTAGATACTGACTGGTTGCTATCAGGTTGCATCGCAGCTTTCTCATCTCCATGCTGAACATCCCCAGCTCACTCAGCCTGTCCTCTCAGGAAGATGTCCCATCCCTTGGATTATTTCTGTGGCCCTCCTCTGGACACACACCAACAGCTATGTCCTTTGTATGTAGGAATGGCTCTGTTTTCCTTGAAGAGGAAACAAACAAACAAAAAACCTCCAAATCTCTCTTATCTTATTTGTGGACAAAGACAAAAGAAAACTCTGAAAACCATGATTCCTGGGAGCTCCAAATTCAGCTAGTGATTCCAAATGTCACTTTTAAGTAGCTGTTGTGACTTTTTGGAGATATGAATATCCTGAGGTATCCTGAAACCCCAAGAAGTTTCTTTTGAGATTGCTGTTTTAATATTGCCCACCAAGAAATATTTATAAAATGAGATGTATTTTAACCTTAATTTACAAACATTGATCCAAAAGCAAATGTTCCAAACCAAACTCACTTTGCAAAAACACACAAGAGCATTATGTTTTCTTTCACTGCAAACCAAATATAAACGTGTATATCTGGAAGTTATTGCAAAATGGAATTATCATACGGCCAGCTTTATCCAGATATTATATGCAGGTCGTTCTTACCTGCTTTTTGGAATGAAAGAACAAACAACAGGAAAAAAGAACGAAACTAACAATGACTGCAATGGTGTGGGCTGAGGATTTCCATGCCAATTGAAGATCTCATGTTGAATTCGTGTTTATTTTTTTCACTTCAGTTTATATTGTTCAGACATGTTAAATTTCTACCTATTGCCAACTATACTGAGAGGGTTGTTTGGATTTTTTTTTTCTTTTCCTAATCTATAAAGCTCATAAAGAGCACTAACTAAGGGAAAGCAAGTCTTATAAGAGAAATGATTAAGCATTTTAGGTCAGAGAGAGAGAAAGCCAGAGTCCACTAGGTAATCAACATCAGAGCTTGCAGATTCTCATTCTCCGTTCTAATGTTCTTTTACCTGACACTCTCAGTTTTTATTCTTTCCCCATATATTTCATTCTCTCACTTGTTCTCCTTTACTGACAGCCATTCATGACAATGATTTTCAAGTTGTAATGCATTATCACACAGATATATTTTATTTTTTAATACGATTGTTTATATAACTGGTATTTTAAAGCTTTCACTAAGCACTAAAAATGCCTTAATGATGTAATTAGCTAGATTTCTTGGAGCTACTGGGCTCTCCAGGGTTCATGTTCACTTTCCTGTTCCCAGAAAACATTCAGTCATTTGGAAAAACCCACTGCAATTTTTAAGATGCTCTATGATCCAGCTTCATGCCTTATTGATATTGATCAACCCTCATGGTATCATTTTCCAACCAACACCAAACCAACTCTGATCTGGTGTCACTTTCACATTTTTACACCTTTCTTAGTTCTTTTCTTCTGTTCATCTCATCAGCACAGAATATTAATGAGATCAGGTTTGTCACTCACTGTAGCAGCACTCCTGTTATTGTCCTACTCGTATACAAGCTGGATCTCTCCAACCTTCTTCTTGGCCCCATAATTGTGCCAATCGCTGAGAATATGCCATTAGACTGATGTTTAGTAGCCCTGTGTATTTCTCATTTGCTTTTTTTAGGATGTGTTAAATTCTTTGGAAGAAGCCCATTTTTGAGTTTCTTCACTTTCAGACAACCATTAGCATAGTTTTGTCTCTGCAAAGAAAATCAGGTCTGAACAGCAATGTTGTTAGTGGCGCACACAAACTACAGTGTAAAGCTGCATCCTCAATGGATGAACACAGACACAGTCATGACAGGATCTTTTCTGGTGCAAACTAGTTCCAGAAGAGTCATTAAGGAATAGCAAAGACATGCAGCTGTTATTAGTCTGGGCACAGTACCACGTTGGTATACTTATACTCTGAAGCTGAGCTACACCTTGGTAGTCCTGAAACATACCAAATACACTGGTTTTCTATGTCCTTACCTATGGAGATAAGATTGTATGAAAGATATGGGTGTTGACCACATTACTTAATCTATTTCATCACTGAAACTGATATAGTTCAGTAATCTATGTTCTGTTCTGTACTGGATCATTTAGAGTCTGGCAATCACAACAGCTCTGTAGTACAACTATGACACTTCAGATTTGCAGTTCAGCAACCTACTCATGTCTGTTTGAACAGTTTTCTAAGAAAAAAAATTGTTTTCTTTCAGAGATGAGATGACATGAAAATTTTGAAAAGCTGAAGAGGAATTACTGATCTGAAAAGGCCTGACAGCAGTAAATGTTCCTAGCTTATGCATAAAAATTCTAATTGCAAGGGAAAAATAAAATAATAATAATAATAAACTACCTAAAGAAGCACGGCACTGATACCAGTATACAGCCAAGAAAATTTTACAACATTTGATTTAGTGTTCCAGGAATTGCATAACATTAACCACATGATATGCAGACAGAACATGGTAGACTAAGAGTAGTTGCAACCTGGAGAAGCTTCAAGTAGAAGAGGTCTCTCAAAATACATTTGTCTTTATGAGACCCTGAAATATTGATATTTCTGAAGACCCATTGGGCTTCCTTAACACACAAGGATTACCTTACTTATAGTTAAATAAACATTACTTGCAAGTATCGAGATGGGCAAGTCTGTCCTTGGGCAAGATGTTGTATGTACGTCTACTCCAGCCTACATTTATGAGAATTCTTTATCTCAGAAACTAAATCAGATTGAAACAAAATATTGAGACTCAGTCATAATTGCTATGGCCACCATTTTACACCTGAAGTTTGATGGTCCAGAGCAGCTGCACCATACCTGAAGCTCTATAGTAGGTCTCACATAGCACTGAAAATGGAGCTCACATAACTAGAAAATAACATTCATGCTTTGTCTGTTAAATTTGCTTTGGTGAAACTGAAGGAGAAGTTATAGTGCTTTGGTTTTTTTTCCCCAAAAAAGACTTTCAAACTCTGACTTCCTTGTGTTTCTTAGATTGACAACATAAAGCTCTTATTTATTTAGCTGTCAGGTGGTGCTTGTTCAATAAATTAACAGAAACAGATGGAGGAACTCATCAGCTGAGCTCAGTGTAACGCTCACAGTAATGAAGCAATTATTTTCAGTAACAGAGATCCAGCCAACCCCTCCCAGTTCCTGTTTGTTCACAGAGATGCCAGCAGATCATGCACCTGTAATATCCTCAACTGAAATTTACATTATTTTGAGAGAAGTTAAAAGTTATCTAACACATGATATATGCTGTGAAATTATCTTTTGAATAATTAAAGTAAAACCTTTTTTTTTTCCACTGTAGTCCATCACAGGTGTTTATTTCCTTTTATTTGATATGGGTAAATTGAGAAAAAAGAAAAAAAATCAAAATGAGGAGCTAATTCTAGCACAGGATAGCAGTGCTAAAGCATGTTAGTGGCAAATTTCCAACTCAGGGGTTTCCTATTGATAAGCATTGTGCAATATAATAAGAAAGTTCTTTTCTTTCTTTCCTTTTCTTTCCTTTTCTTTTCTCTCCAATAGAACTTTGAGCCATGGAATAATTCCTTTTTATTGCTCTCAGGCAAAACATACTGGATGATATTTGCCACTCATACCTCCCATGTAATAATATATTACCTAAGAAGGGACTCATGGAAAATAAAAATAATCTTGCAGGACCTAAGCTACCCTCTTGATATATGAGCGTTCCCAAGGAAGCTGAAAGCTAAGGACATCAACCACAGCTACAAAGAATCCAAAACCTAACATCTAGGACAGTCTAATACAGACAGCTATTATCTCTTTTCCCTACATTGCCTGATTTTTCAGGAAACTCCATATTGAGGTCAGAGACCAGATGTTGTATGAAAATAATGCAAACCATTGCAGACCCTTGAAAATGTAACGTGATGAGTGACGTTGAAATTCTTTCTGTAACTGAGATTGTCTTATCTAATGATATTCTTTTCAATAGATTTCTCAAAATACTTTCAATAATTTAAAAGCATTTCATTACTTTTGAGTCTACCACTCTTAAGAACTTACTATCCATAAGAAGAAAATGAAGATGATAGAAAATAGTTTTGTAACCAATCCTTAACATTTATATCATCTCCTCAGTACCAAAGCAAATCCTTCAGGTGTATTAAACTCATAATTTTATATAATACTCTATAAATCAGGATGTTTAAAAGCACATGTATCTTCAGATACACCCTATAAAACTGTCTTTTGGATTACCAAGCAGCAGTGCAGGGAAAAGAATAAAAGCAATCAATGAATAAAGAAGAAGCTGCAACTGAAAACTTGACATCCAAGTCATTATAAGAAGGAATCTCTAGAGACATTGAATCAGGATAGGGGGAGCAAAAGTCTAACCTATTTTTACACCAATGTCTGGAAAAGTGATGGCCATACAACATGATTTCCTGATATAACAGGCGGCATTATCCTCTGAGCCAAGAAATGTTTTCACTCTGACATTCCAGCATGTGACAATAGCAGTCCCCTATGCACTCAGTCAGCCTCTGAGAGACTTCTCTGAAAACTGCTTATCAGAAGAGTGTCAGTGTGTATGTCACAAAATACCAGTAAATCCAGGAGCCATAGGATCCCTGGCAGGCTTCTGACTTTTTCCAGTAATAAGCATTTTCTTTTCTTAAAAAAAAATATTTATCCTAAACAAATATGTGTTTTCGTTCTTCTGATCAGAATAAGTGGTCCAACAAAGACCCATCACAGTTGTAAGAGGCATTGCTAAATAATGCACAGAAGCCTCTGGCTTTCAATCTGTCTCTTCTTTTGAGTCATTCTCTGTCTGTTTATCAGATCTACCAGTGAGGCATACAAAACACTTGGATGCCGCAGTAGTTGGCTACTATGACAGAAAAGACACTTGTTCAGATTGCTGTGTGTGGGCTGGAAAACCCTTCCAAGTTATTTTCTAGGACTGCATTCTCATGTTGGTTTAGGAAGGTGGCTAGTGGGAAGCCATTCCCAGAATGTCAAAACAGTCCTATGAAATGAAAGTCAAATTGAAACATCCAGCTTGTTAATCCGAAAACACAGGACCACTCACAGAATACATTTAAGCCTTGTCTAATTTGAAGGAGCACCAAGATCACTGTTTTCTTCCCAGAGCTCACAGGGATGAGCAAATTATCCCAGCTTAACCAGTTTCTAGGCTAGGTGAGCCACAGTGACTGCCCATGTGTGTCCTATTAGTTAGAGGCCAATGTGGGAAGGAACTTTTCATAAGGGCATGTAGTGACAGAAGAGGAAACAGCCTTTACAAATTGTCTCTCTCTTGAACAGACTCAAATTGTCCCTTGGGATTCTCTCCAGAAGGATATATTAATAAATATGGGGCCATGGTAGAATTGGAGAACCTGACAGGGTTAATTCATCTCCCCAGAATAAAGAGAAGTATCAGAGCAAACACAAGACTGGTTGCACATGTGCTTGTAGGCATAATTCTAGTGACTGTATTAAGCATATTGATTTTTCTCAAATATAAACAGACACTCTTAAATAATGTTTACATGGGACATAATTCTTTTTTCTTTCTGGGTATATATTGCAAAATACATCGAGAAAAGAAAAAAAAAACAAAAGCAACTTCCTGATGCATTTAGATATGCATAGTTTCTTGGACCTGTATAATTCCTGAGGAAAAGGTTCCTACTGATGGCAGTATTTTTCTACAGGAATTATTTTCCCTGCTGAAGCATACAGAGCCAAAATTTTTTTGTGCTAATAAAAAATATTATGAATTTCTAAATACTACAGAATATTATTTAATATTAGTAATTGAATGTCTTCGTTAAAAAGCAGTAATTTGCCCAACCTGAAAGTTCAATAAATAATTTCATTTCAATTACAATCTAATAAAAATACTGAAGAAAATATCAATGAACTACAATAAAGAGCAAATATTAGGTTTTGAAAAACAAAATGCTTTGTTTCAGTTTCATTCTTTGCTCTTTCCTATGGTGGCAGTTCATCAGAATAAGAAAAAGCAGCATCACTAAGAAATTACTGTGCTTGTATATTCCTTTTCAGAGGAAATCTTCATTATATTCAATACACATTCATGTAAATCAGCCAAAACATAAGTGAAGTAACTAGAAGTTCAACATACAGCAAAAGTAGGTATTCGGAGTCTGCAATCAACAAAGATGGAACAGACTGTTTAAAAATGTTGGTGGTAAGAGAAGAGTTCATAGACCATGCTGTTTATTTTGTTTGTTTGTTTTTCTTTTTATATTAGCTCTTGCTATTTCTAGGTCCTTGAAGTAGCAGTGCATAACAGATCAGACTTAGCACAAAAAGACTGTAAATCAGGATTTAACATGCGTGTCTAGACTGCAGGTTTCAGTGTCTTGTTATTCACACTAATTTCCATGTAATCTTTCAGGAAAACTGTTCCCATTTGATGTGTGTGTTGCTCTGAAGAATATTTCAGAAAATACACGCATTTCATAAAGAAAATTGCATGCAGTCTCACTTGTTCCATCTGTTGTTTTGTTGTTGTTTTTTGTTTGTTTGTTTCATATGATAAATACTTAGCTTTCATCTGAAACTTTACTCTTAGCCCACAGTTCTTTCTAAACATCTTACATATTTTCAGTGGGGAACTTGTTTTATTCTCATTCATCCATCTTTAGTAGCTATTTTATCAACAACTGATTTGCTGCATAGATACAAACAAACACACTATGGAACTGCAAATTCAGTGCTTGAAGGGAAGCAGCAGTGTTTTCTGTAATCCTGGTTACATGTGAGACTACACTGATTGCTGTCTATGCTTCCTTCCATACAGTTCTGTCAAATTCCAGGAGATGAGAAAAAAATTGCTTTAGCATCATCAGTTCCAATACAAAAAGGCTGATCTAGTGGCCAGTGACTCACTATCGATTTCAAGGTATGTTGAATCTATGTCTCTAATTAAACTGTACCACATTTTAAGTTCTTTTAGACTGCAAGCTGATGTTCTAACAAAACTAAATCAGCACTCAGCCTTTCCAAGTACAGAGAGGTTCATCCAAATTCTGAATGCTATATTTTGCCACTGAGATAATAGAAGTTGAGTGTGCTTGGCAATAGTAAGATATGCTTCACAGAACTAAGCTCTTGATTCTGCAACAAGATTCCCTTGTGAACAGCATATTCCAAGGGTTACACAAGTTGAGTTAGGTCAAGAATCATCATCAAATCATGGAAAGAATCATAAATATTCTAGACCAGTTGTAAAAATAATCACATGGAAACAGAAGTCTTCCTTTCAGTGTTGGTGGACAAGCAGAGAAGGAATCCCTAGTCACCCCTATCCAAAATATGCTTGTTGAAACCACTCCTGCACACAACATTTCTGCCACAAGCAGTTTCTGGGGTTTCAGGAAAAATATTTTATGGCAGACAGCTGTTAATCAGTGGTGTCAATAATATTCTTTTTTTTTAAAGGACCCATTCAGGATTTATTTTCTATTTTCAACAGCAGATGATTTCCTTCACTTGCATACCTTTCCTCATTTTTCTCTGCCAGGAAACAGCAGCATGCCTAGGACTTTCAAATATATCGTCTGAGTTCTTCAGCACTAGAAACCCCTACTCATCTATCACATTCTAGATATCCTGTTTCACCACAGCATCACTGAAATCTCTGAGATAGCAGTAAAACGCTAAATAATTTTTGAATGCTAGATGAATGCTAGACGTTTTTAGTTTTGCAGCCTTTCATGTTACATCAAAATGAAATGTTATATATACTTCACGCGATATAAAGCTCTGTAAGTTTAAGAAAAAATGAAAGAAGCAGAAACTATGTTTTCCATCACATAGCAAACAGCAGAAACAAATAGTATGCAACACCATTTTTTGTGATCCCTCCAAGAAATAGATCAATAATAAAAATATGTTCTATTTTTATGAATAGCTGTTGGTATAATTTATTTGGATATAAAATCCATATTTCAGTCAGGTAATATGTACTTCTTGCAGACAGCATACAAACTTGGCAAGGCAAACTGGGTCTTATAGTGGATAAACAATTCTATGTTCATAAACTCTAATACGAACTATCCCTCTTCTTCCTCTAATATTTCTTAAGAGAGACATAAAAGTAAACAGTGGAAGTAAGGTGGATTAGCAACAATTTGGGCCAATATTCCTTAAAGGTACTTTGCTGGACAGCAGAGGCCTATAGTTTATAGAAAACAGAAATTCAGTAAACCATTGCTTAGCTCCTTCCTGAGATAACTTCATGCTTTTTCCATCACTTTCCTTTTCCTCTTCCTCTGCTATTTTTTTTGAGTTTATTTGTTTAAAACCCCTAATCAGCTTTCTAACAATCATGCTATTATATAGATTTTTATAAGTGAAAAACAACAATACTTTTTAAAACCAGAAGTCCTACATTACATTGCTAAGAGAGAAACAAGAAGTGATCCTTAATTTCAAACTGATAAAAAAAAAACAAACAACCTTAATATAATTCAGGCTATAATCTTTCCCTGTACTTCTTTCTTGAGCATAAAAAAAAAAAAGAAAAAAGTTAACTTCATTAATACTCCTTTTATATTCTATGTCTGCAGTAAAAAGCTATAGAGAGATTATTAAAATAGTTTTTCAAACTGACCATGAGAGTAAGAAACTCATAATCATTCAGCTATTCTATGGCGTGTGCCAGAACTTCTTTACATTTCTTAAGGGACAATCGTATTTTCAGTAACCAAATTGCATCTCATGACGCCTTGGCCCTTCTGACATTCAATGAGCCTGAAGCCCCAGTAGCAGTTGTTGCTTTGAGTTGAGAAGAACAGCTACAACAACAGAGCACTTGCTGAATGGAATCACACATTTTTTCTTATAGTCCACTACTGAACACAGTTAAGGTAAGACTTAACCCAGTTCCTTATTCCATCTTGATCAGTCTAAGAATTTCTTACATGTTTTTCAGAAGACTCTGAATTCTGGAACCATTGGAAACATGACAATGGATTAGAGGGAATAGCAGTCTGAATACTTATGCCTTTGACTCTTGTCACCATCACCACCCATACTGTGTCCTAAAGCCTGGTGCAATCTATACCAGGATCTAAATATTGTGTCTGTTTCAGTAGTTCCCTGAATGTAGCTACACAGCATGAAGTGCTGCTGTGACATCCCTAACTACAATAACAGGATGTTCAATTGCAAAAGTAGGGATGTGACACTAAAAATATGACCAGCAGGGGCTCACCAGTAGAAAATTCTGTAGACAAGATTCAATATCATTATCTTCTAATTTTCCAGAAACCTGAATCAGGAGTTTTCTTCTACGCTCTTGATAAAATGCCTATTTATTAGTGCTCATTTCATTCAGTAAGGTTTATCACGATTATTTACCCTCTGGTAAATTTATTAAGTGATTGGTTAAAATTTATAAGCAATAATCTCATTTTTTTAGTAAAATATTTCATGTAAATCCCTCACTTTTCACAGACGTTTTATTTTTCTGCTGTTTTTAGAGCTAAATTTTTTAAGTACACCATCAAAATACAAATTTAGTGAAATCACTAGATATTTTTATTTTTCCAGAAGCCAGTTTTTCAATAACAGAATGAACCTGACATTGTAGGCTGCTGTTGATTTTGTGAAACAACTGATATTTTCCTGTTTCAAACTGAATCAAAACATTATCACATATCGCTAACCTTAGCAATAATTTAGATTTTTGTGTTCTCCAGTAAAGATTTTCTATAAAGTAGCACTGCAAGTTTTTAGAGAAGGGGAACATCCACAACTCTGATGTTAATATGCAGATACCTCTGACTATGATGCTAATTTACAACAATGTTTCTAGGAAAAAAGACAATATATACTTAAATGTATAGGGAATGAAAAACTGTTATTCCACAATCACTTTAAACTTTTCTATAAACTCATCTAGGAAGAAATTCTTCATTGTGAGGGCGATGAGACACTGCAACACATTGCCCCGAGCGGTCGTGAATGCTCCAACCCTGGGGGTGTTCAAGGCCAGGCTGGACTGGGCTACCTGGTCTACTAGAATGTGTCCCTGCCTGTAGCAGGGGGATTGGAACTAGATGATCTTAAATCCCTTCCAACCCAAACCATTCTAAAATTCTATAATTCTAAACACCTGAGCTTCCTGAAAGGACAGACAGACCTCTTCAAGGTTTTTCAGACCACTCAACTCTAATTATGCACCATTAAGAAACTATGCACAGACTGAGGGATAGCTGGAGCTGGACCTTGACAATCACTATTGAGGTATACGGGCTGGGAAGAGCTTACAACAGATCAGTTATTAATCTCACTCATAACAACGCCATAAAACCATTTCTTTAGTCTAGAATACTTCCTAAATTCTCTAGAGAGAATACTTCACCTTTCTCAGATCTCTAAGATTATAATGTGTTTTCTATAGAACAACATCAACTTTATCCATGTCAAACACTGGGGTTATATACTTAGATGGTATTATGTACATTCATAGCATTAACGTATGTATCTTTCCATGTTCATGTCCAGAATACAAATAGCCTTGGGCCACTTTTAACCTCAATTCCTTGTATTCTCAACGCCCATTTTTGGTCTCTTGACTGACTGTTTATTTCAAGCCAATAGGGATGTCAGGCAGGAAAACAGTGGGGAAGAAGAGTTGTGTAGAGAAAGAAGCAGCGATGCTACTGAATTCATGAACTCAGATGTGAAAATATCACCTTGAATACATCCACAGAGGAATCTTGGTCCCTTTCCAAAAACTCCCAAACACATCATAAAGATTAAAAAAACTTTACACTTTTTTCCTCAAAGCTTTAATTTTTTGGTGACTCAATTAAGCCAGACCCCCTAAAATTTAGAACAATTCTTCCACTTGCTATTTGGCAGACTCTTGCCATAATTAGTGAGCATTTGTCTTCCTAAAGTAGCTTAGGATATAATTTGTCAAATGATAAATGATGGTTATAAATCTGAACCCATTTGCAAATTCCAGGAACTCAAATAAAACAAACGGGGGGCCTTCATCAATGAGATAACAACACCTAATCACGCACACCTTTTCAAAAATTTGCATAGGTGGTGTGCATACTCAGACCTTGGAAGACAACAAGGCTTAAAATCAGCAAATGCTGCTTGATGGAAGAAAACCTAAGCCTGCTTCTTCACAAACATTTTTCTTCACAATAATCTATTGAGCTTTTTTATCCCATTAGAGCTTAGAATTTCGCTTTTTGCACATAATGAAATCATTAACTCTAGCTAGCAAATTGACATGGCCTCTCATTGTCTGCTCTACACAGTGTGCAATCTCTCTTGAATGCAGGCAACCATCCCATTACATTACTGTTTTGTGCCTAAAATGTTTCCTTTGTAATGTAGTTTGAATGCTAAAAGTATGTTGCTGAAGCAGCATACTTTCATGAAACCAAGGAAGTTAGAAATTTGAAGTTATCTTTGCTCTCCCACTGTCTCATTGGTAATATTTTCTCCAAGTCAGCTAAAACACAGTGGCAATCTTCTACGTCTTCTATGTCCATTTTGAAAAAACAAAACAAAAAAAAGCCTAAATGCACAAAACACTTTGAAGACCAGAAAATACTGAAGATTATCACTGTTACAGCAGGAATATTTTGTTTTGGTTTTCTTTAAATTTAATCACTACCTTAATTCAGGGTGCATGATATTCGCTGTCAGACTGGTGTAACTAGCTTACACTGTATTCACAATTTCTTGAAAACTTTGCATAGACATGAGATGTGATCTCAGTTTTATTAAAATACATAGAGAAATTGTTGCCGGGAAAACCACATTGTGAGTGGATCTGGCTCTCAGAAAGACCATGATTGCCCTTGGAAATGTGGATCTGGCTCTCAGAAAGACCATGATTGCCCTTGGAAACATTTATCATAAAGAAACATTGCATGCTCATTCTTTAAGAGCTTTTCTATACACAGACTACTGAGATTAGAGGAAGCACTAACGATCATGATATTTTAATCCTGAAAGGCAAAATAAACAACAACAAAAAAAACAAACCAAATTCAGACCACAACAAACAACCA
Source organism: Perdix hodgsoniae (assembly GCA_035772895.1). Lineage (NCBI taxonomy): Eukaryota > Metazoa > Chordata > Aves > Galliformes > Phasianidae > Perdix > Perdix hodgsoniae. Next base: position 853,824 of record JAPSGF010000093.1, read on the forward strand.
AACCGCACGGGTATGGAGACCGTAGAAGAAAATTCACCAGTCACAAAAACAAACAATGTACGTGATTGAAAATAACTTATTTTAGCTACAATTGTCCAATTTTTACAAAGGTAAAGGGACAGTTTCAAAAAGGCAAGATAGAAAAGGAAAGTTTTCACAGGACAACCACACAAAAAGAAGAAATGAAGAAGATATGAAGAAACACTTGTTGTAAAAGGACTGCGCACACCCTATTTCTGAAGAACATCCCAGACATCTTCTGGTGAGTTTGATTTTTATTTCATTTTCTGTTGTATGTTTCCTCATTCTTGCATTCTATTGCATTATTTCCACTTGTTAAACTATTAGGCAAGATAATGAGTATTACTAAAGAATTGTTACATTATTAAACATTTGCTCTTTAAATTAAAAACAGAAGAAAGAAACCCTTGTCCGTGAATATTCTAGTGGCTGGAGCAAGTATTTGTGTCGACAAAGAGCAATTGCTTTCTATTGCATTGAGTGCTAACAGCTTTCATAGTCCCTAGCTCCACTGAATTGTGAACCTCTTGGCTCTGTTTCGCCAGGGCAATTTCTCTGCATTTGGTCTGTCTTAAGACCAGGCAGTTTGCCATTCACCATTCACATTCATTTTTTCTTTGCTTTATCCATCTCCAAAGATAAAAATAGGCTCTTCAAAAGCACAGTAAACTGTGGTTCTCCAAATGTAATCAAGCCAATTCAGATTAGGCAAAACTAAGGAGCTTATTTATTGTTATGAACTGTACAAAAGAAGTGGCTTAGAAAATGAAACAGATTAAATCTTTAAATATGAGAAGAAAATAGACTGATGGAGAGCACAGCTCTATAACATCTAGATGGAAGTCAGCCTTTTTCTGACATTCAGTGCATTTTGAGAAGGGAGAGAAAACAAGTAAATGCATCTGCATCCCTGATATAACCTTTTAATTCCAGCAGTGTTCCCTAGGACTTGGAAAGACTTTTCAAAGCCCCATGATTCCAGGTAGCCTTGACAGAACCATGTCAATGTCAGTAGAAGTCCACACAGATACAGATGGTACAAGACTCACAGCAAGGCCAGGTTGAAATCTGGTCTAAGCAGGTGCAATTCCCATACAGCTTATTAGGCCAAATGCAACAGCAGTGTGGGGAGGGAGGAAATTGCTCTTGTATTTATTTTGCTGTGGATTTCAGCCCAGAAGTTAATGGAGAAGGAATTCCAAATTTGCTCTGAGAACTCCAAAAGATGTTCACATAAACCAGACTTGCTTGGTACCGAAACTTATCAGTAATGCTGAGGTTTCAATGACCACTTTCCATATTAAAGCTGTCCTGAAACTAAGGAGAGTTAGGCCAATGATAGCACATCTGGGTCAAGTTTTGTCTAGTTCCCACTTAATTCTATTTAACGCTTGTTAAACTACAGGACTTTACTTGAAATATCTGAATACCTGAAATATGTTCAATACAGAGCCTGAATGGAGGGTGAAAAGCAGCAAAAACCATCCCACCATCTGTCAGTACAATTTGCTTTCCCAGCATAGTGTCTGTTTAGTGTATTCTCTAAATAACATCTACTTCCAAGTAATACAAGATGTTGTGAATAGACAAGCTTATTAACACTTGTCATGTTCTATATAGGAAATGCTGAAAAAAAAATTCTCCTGTGCAGTTATAAATCTCGTGCAAAGAAGTGAGGAAACAGGATGGATTTGTGCCCTGTGAAAAGAAATCACACTTCAGTTGTATAAATTCTTTGGAAATATCCTTGGCCATACAGAAAGAACCTATAATGGACATGGACAAAACAGATTCAGTTCCCTTCAGTTCTGGGCTTCCCGTGAAGGAACTACAGATCTCTCTTCTCCCTCTATTAGAAAGTCAGCATAATACATGGGGAAGATGTGCTGGAATATTTTAGATAGTTTGGTCTGGTACAGGAGTACGCATATAGGGGATTAAATTCTTAACAGTGTTAGATAAACAGCCACAGTCAGGAATAAGAGAGTGCAAGATTAATTTTCTGATTGTTCAGAAATTATGCTACACCATGTCTGTCCAAACAGAGTTCAGCTGCCACTGTTCTTCCTTTCTTTGGAAAAAAATTCACACAGCAGTGTTCACCCTGTAGTTTTTATTGCTGATTGCTGTGGCCCTTTTTAAAACATATCTCCAACTCACCTCGCACCCTGGCTACCTCTGAATCTCTTTATCGTTACCCGAGAGCTAATTTAGAATAATGATAGTTTATCTTCCATAGAGCGGAGTAACCATTATAGAGATCATCAACCCATATCTCTACCTTGCACCTTGAGACCTACCACAGCGATGTTCTCCAGGCTGCTCATGCTGCTCACACAGACAGTAAAACTGGAAATATGTGGTTAGATACGTCTGTTTGACACTGAAGTCAGTGTGCATCTCAGCATCCCTGATGCCTTAGCAAGCTGCTAAATGATTTAGGACATGCCAGACAAACTCAAATAGGTAATCTGCAGTCTGTTCAGGAGACAACAACTTTGTCAGAAGACAGATGAGTCATGGATCATATAATCACTGATTCAGATGCTCACCTGAGTTCATCCACACAGATACATGCAAAGTTTTTTCACAGTAACTGTTTTGCAAATCCAAAATCTGTACAAATCTCAAACAAAATAAAGACATTCCACTTCCAAGTGGTCTAAGATAACATGCTTTTACACTTTGAGCCCCATACAACTAACTACTCAAAAGAATCAATTTTCTTAAAAATATAGCCTCAACTTTGTTGTTTTCCAGCGACTTTGCACATTTTAATTATTTTTTCCAGATTTATGACAACATGTCTCTAGCCAATAAAAAACGATTAAAACTCTACAGAAAAAGTACCTTTAGAGAATTTAATCAGATGTGATGTTTTGACAGAAGTGGTTAGTCCATCAATTATACACTCAGCTACATATCTGTGGAATATTTTTTTGCTTTCTAAAAAAATATACTTGCTTGTGATGGAGATAGCATTGCATCTGAAATGGTCGTTTTTTGTTTTGGATATGCTCTGGGCAGGAAGACAACAGGGAACAGCAGTGCAATAATGAACTTGACATTTCCCAGCACCAGAGATTATCCTGCAATACAATACCACAGAGTACAAACAGTCCTTTTTCCAGACATCTTTGATTCTCCAGAATTTCCAGGTTGCCAAATTTCATTATGTTTTACAGCTGTTGACTTTGTATGAGCACACAATAAACTACAGCACTTCGCTGTTGTGTATCTAGAGAAGGACCGTGTCAGTTTTTTTTAATAGACTAATTGCTGTCTACAACAATACCATAATAGCACATCTAACGAGTCTGCAAACTCTTTAAAAGTGCTCACTGTACTCTGTTTTTCAGAAGGTGCCAAAACATAATCAGAACACTAATTACTACATCTACACTGAAAAGTTCTGCTAACAAAGCTTTGTCATTTCAGAGCAGAACAAAGTCACATCACCAGTTGACTTTTGTGCTAGAAAGACCTTTTGTAGGCACAGTTCTGCTGACAGAGGGAAAGCTGTATCAAATTAGCTTGAATTATTCAAACAAGTGGTACAAAGATTTGGCAGGAAAAAGAAAACAGCAAGCAAACTATATCACAGAACATTATGCAAGAGATCAGGTCCCACTTCAATTTTTTTAATTTGTGAGCCAAAAGGTACCAAACAATTCATATATGCACTCCTTATTTATCCCTCTTTCCCTCAAAATGTAATGGTCATATCCAAATTACCTGATATCTTGAATATTCACTTCCACTCACATCCTTTGCAGATACCATCTGCTAAATGCAGCCATCATCATTATTATTTAGGATTCAACTCCATTTTTTCCCCTTGTCTTTCTTTTTTTTAGCGGTCAGTACAAAGTTCACTGCTAACATCATTTGTCATCCTTTGTTGTTAGGGCTTATGCTTGTTTGCTACTCACAGTGTTACAGAGGTCAAAGACAACCAGATCCACTTTTTTTTTTTCAGGATCAGAAAGAATCATGATAATGCCATGAATCCATCCGGACCCCACAAAACAATGTTAGCACTTGCCTTTGCCTTATTTCCTTCATTAAATTAACACTATTAAAAAAACAAGAGAGGACAGGCTGATAATTCATCTTAATTTCTTCAATTTGCATGGAATTGTGCTTACGGTAACTCAGAAAACAATCACCTCTGATTAATATGTATTATGCAGTAGGAAACATGAACAAGCTTTTTCAGTGTAGCCAATTAAGCCAAACACTTTCCCATAAAGCAAGATCTCATTTTCCATGGACACTTTAACCATTTTTGAGCACTATTTACATTCAGCAAACTAAAGCTACCTTTTTATTTTAGTAATTAAAGTAGGTTGGGTTTTCTGTTTGAGTATAGTTAAGGTATTGGATATGTGTATGTCATGCACTTCTTTTGGGCAGTAGATCTTCAGGTTACCCCTGGGTGTTCATTGAGCTCATGACTTTGTACACCTCAGGATCTGAATATGAAGATGCAGCTTGCAGAGTAGAAAATCCCTGAGCCACAGGCAGAGGCGAACATTCTAGGAATATCACGTTTGCCTGTTCTTCTATCTTCTCCAGACATCCACTACCATCCTCTGTTGGAGACAGGATACTGAGCTAAGTGTGCTTTTGCTATGAACTACTAGAGGCATTATCTTCTCAAAAGAGATTATCACAGCAATATTGTTCTGCTTGAGCTGACTATTTTTCCATTTCAGCAGGAATAATTAATTTGTCTTTGTCAGTAACACATATTGCTTTTTGATTCAGAGCTGGATGGATCACAGCTAACTTAGTGTTCCTGCATCAGTCTGTACTGCTCAGCTTTGGTGTTCACATGAACCCCTCCTTAAGAGAGGAGTACTTTTGATACAGAGGAGCTTGTACATTCATACTTTACTTCTTTTTAACCTCTATATCATTTTCATGATCACAGCACTCATCTTGCAACATTGCCATGAGACTGAAAAAAATTAGAAATACTCATATTTTAAAAGTACATAAAATACAAATACAAGGGATCCTTGCATTCATATAGTTTTAATTACAGATTTGTTTTTCACATTCATTGTGAACAAAAATAAAAGTGAATAGCTCTAAAAAAATAAAAGCTAAACAAAAATCAAAATAAAAACAAAATTAAAACCCATCCCTGAAAAAAAATGCTACCAGTGTATTTCGTTGACTATTTTATAGCTTCAAGTTACTTTATAATTTTTAGATTTCTGACAATGAGATTTGGTTGTGTTCACTAGTTAGAAAGCTACCTGGGCAATGGTATTTTATCTTCAGCCAATCAGCAGTTTGAAAACTAGAATAAGCAAGGAGAGAATGTGTCTTCATTTCTGTACCCACAAGAAGACTGGAAAGGATTGAAATTTGAAATCACTGAAAATCAATTTTGGCTACATTAGCGTACTTAAGAGTAAAATAGTAATAATTTTTAGTTTCCTGCTTTGATTAATAAAAATGTAGGCACAAAATACATAATATGAATTCCCAGTTCAGATTCAAAATGTAAAACCCACTCTCCACTACTATTTCAATCCACTTTGTTTTTGCAGACTGACTTCGTAAATAAGCAATACAGAGAAACATCTTTCATTATCATTGGCAAAGAAAGGCCAAGAAACATGATTTGGGTTGTTGATCATTTTACTCGTACTCTATGCTATAGTTCTTCTACTGTTGTGCTCTGGACAAATTCTTCCTTGAAGCACTGTCATAATCTTTCACTGTAATATACTTATTTCAAAATCATTACACAATTTCTTTATTTTTCTAGAAGTCCTGACAGGAAAATTCATCTGTTGTAGCCCCTAATGCACCAAAAAAGGTAAGGAAATATAATCATGTTGTGAGAACTCTGAAGCACTTCCAGATGGACTGGATAATACAAGAAGTAGTTACCATCAGTCTTACATGATACAATGAATGGCAGATGGTGCAATAAACAAAGGAAAAACTATATTCACCAGTAACGTGGCTTCAACATAGGGACTTATAGGTACACCAAATGGTTGTGCTTTTCCAAATGGGTAATGGAAGCAGATAAAAACAAACAAGGAAAGAAAACACTTATTTGAATACTCTTCAGAAGATCCTTGCTACTATAAAAACATACTAAATCCTGATATTCTAAAGACTCATCTTTCATCTACATTAGCTCTCACAAAAGCTAGATCTTATGCTTTATAACTATTATTATAGCTGTCCTTTTTATAAAGTCATACTAACTGCAAATAAGTACATGCAAATGCTGACTTTTATTTACTTTATTTTCATCCCAGATCCCCTCTGAAGTAGAATTTATGTTTGAAATTTCAGTGTTATTTTTATGTTCTACTTTTTTTCTGGATTTGTGATCACAAGCTGCATGTTAATTCTGGAATGCTTTATGAGAGATAATCATGAACTTCTTCACAAACTTTCACAAAATACACCGCACCTTACAGCTTTGCCATCTTTATTCAAGTTTCTTCACTGAAGACACTTTTTATTGACAGTCAATTCAGTAAGTAAAAAAGATCTTTGAGCACATAATTCAGTCTAAGAAAAGCTTGAGAACAATCAAACCTTTTACTTCTCCTGCGCTGCATTTTTAACAGAAGGTTATAAGCAATTCATATTTTGAAATCACCTTCAATTTTTGTTTAAGCACCAATAATGGTCATTAGCTATTAATTCAGATTCACCAGCCATTTGGACAGTGTAGAACTTAAATTTTTCTAGTTAGCTGCACTGAAAAATATTAGTGTGAAAGTTCATTTGGTCACTCACAAATACACAAAAATAATTTGCCTTTTCCTTGCTAAATCATTCGTGTCCCTCTTTTTATTTCTATTGCTTCTAGAGAAAAGAACTTTTATTCTTAAGTTCCAACCCCAAAGGCCATACTATTAAAGTAAGGAACAGGTGTAACATACCCTACTCAAATACAAAATACCTACATAGTTAGCAAAGCCTTTCCACAAGTATACCCTTTAAAGACAGATACTCACAGGAAACCAAGTGAGCAATGATCCAGTGAGTCATGAAACTACATTTTTGCACAGTGCATATGTATATGCATGGCAAATTATCCTGCAGAACTACATGATTTTTTAAGCAAAGCCAGTTCCTGAAACAGATAGTATCCCTCCTTCTCCAAAGACATCTGAAGGGTTGTGGACACCTTGTAATTCACCAGTCTTGACCAGACCCCTGTAGTGATGGACCACTTCAGAATCATACCTAGAAATAATGATCTGCTGAATTCTTCTTAAAGATACAAGCCTTAAACCAAAACCTTGCCGCATATACACTCACATCTTGCTGCATTGGTTTTGGACAATCAAAATTCCCACACTTAAACTAGGTGCATAAATCATGGTCCTGGCTGATGATAGTAGACAGTGGATACAGGTACAATAGAACAGTTTATTTGTGGCCATCATCTTGAGGGAAGAAACAACTAAACGGAATATCTCAGAAACAAGACACAGACTGAGGCTGTTATTTCAGCATGCCTCGTGTCATCTGCTGCCACAGATTAGACAGATCCATCGTAAATAGAAATAAACTTACAGAACAAAGAAAAGAAGAAAACAACACAAAAAACCTTCATGTTGAATACAGTCCCAAGTGACAGCAAGTCCTTCCACTGCAGGGATTGGGGATATAGAATGGCAAAAAACATGGAGCCAATATGAGAACAAAGGAAGCTTAAATAAAGGAATGACTACAGGGAATATTAAGAGTAAATACATGGTAAATTTGTTGATAAGGCTTGAAGTTGGCTTGCTAATATGCAATGTTTTTTTTTTGATATCATGATTTACACCAGTGACTGACAATGTGTGTTTTACAAGCACATGAAACGTTTCCCCCTCTTACACGCTGAATTGAGAAGTTGTGAGAAATAAGTGAGCAAACAGCGAGCACACTACCTGAAGATGACAGAAAGCCTCAAATAATCATTGTCAATAAAACTGTCTTTCTATTGTCAAGAATACGTGAAATATTGACAAAGTGGTAACTTCAAGTGACTGATGTGCATTAGCAGAACTGTGCATGAGAAGTATCAAAGGTACCTCCCACAGTGCAGCTAGCTCTACCTATTAATACCTGATTTTAATAGGCATTAAAATTCATGCAAACTCTTTGAAATAACAAAACTACAAAAAAACTCTTTGGGATGTAAACTAGACAAGTTAGCATAAAAATTAGTTGATAGATCCTGAACTGGCATGAATCAACGTGTCTAACTAGAAGTCAAAATTATTAGGTATAATTATGCTGTTCGAGTTCATAATTCTTTTTTCCCTTGAGAGATTAATTTTATTCCTCCAATATCTAAAAAAGGATGAGAACATCTTGTTTCATTATAAATATTCAAGGCAAAACAGGTACCTTGTGCACATGGGTGTCATTACTAGTAGGCTGAATTCTTCGAATAGGTTAGGAAGAAGAGTTTTCTGTAAAGCAAAGTTTTTCTTGTTTTCTACATTTTCTCATCACATATGCACAAGATCTTAATGTAAATAACTGCTGGGGGCTAAGCTGTACACACATATAGGCAGCAGTAATCACAGAAGAATTCATCATCTGAAAGTAATTGACAAAAGATGGGCTTCTGCCTTGTCTCTAACTATAGCAGCAGAGTTCCCATTCATTTCCTGGGCAGTGTTTATATATACCTTAAGTTAAATCTGAATGGAAAAGTGAAAACTTGATTACATATTAAAATTAACACCATGCTGTAAAGAAACCCTAAATCCTTAAGGATCAGTACATTCTTAGCATTACCACAATGATCCAGGGGAAAAGTTATAGATCATCTCAGAAACAGCAATCACCATAATCTGGTGGGCTGCAGCATCACTCATGACAGGGAATTTGAAACCAGATAATCTTTTCCAGCCTGAGCCATTCTATTTTTCCATGATTCTGTGATCACCTTTCTCCCTTTGCTTGCTCCAGACTTGCCCCTCCCTATGATTTCAGATATATTTCAAATATTTTTTCCTTCCTGCAACATTTTAGGACAAGGGTGGTACTATCTGCTGTAGATCCCATTTATTTTTCCTACTGTGGGCTAACAAAATCCACTACAGCAGGAAAATTCTGACCTACCCCAGCTCATGCATCTGGATTTGCAGTCCAGACTAGGCAGCAGGAAAGCTTCCTTGCTTTTTTTATCCTGTGCCTGAAATATGGCAATCTTTTCCTCACTATTGCCAGACACAGCGTAGCACAATCTCCTGCCATGAATACTTTTTGGCAGTAGAGGCAAAGCTCACGTCTTTATATTGCATTTCTCCCCACATGCTTCTTTACTTACACATCTCGATCTGCAGTGAGTCACTGTGATACAGATATGCAGCAGTAAAGCTGTTGACAGAACTAAACAAATTGCATGCAGCGTTGCTTACATACTGATATATAATCCAAGTAACACAGCATTAAAAGAGGAACCACTGTACTGTACATTTACAAGGCGGCTATGCTGACTTTATTTATAAACAGCTATGCAGTCAAATTGCTTGCTGACCATATTTATTATACTGGGTGCATCTACAGGTATAATTACTAATTAGACACAGCAAATACAGGGATGATAGACTGGAGTAAATAATCTCATTCTTGAATGCAAATCAAAAGCCTAACTAAGATTTAAAATGAAGTGTTGACATTTCAGATTTGAATGGCCATGCTTTCTTTAGAAATTCAGAACCTGTACTGCACTGTGGCTTCAGATGGAAGTAAACCAGTTTTTTTTTTTTTTATGTTTTACCTGTTTTGGTGGGGATTTTTTTTTTTAAATCAGAAAATATAAAGTCTCTTGCGTAACATTCTGGACAGCAGAATGCTGAATAGTTGTGTAGAAATGAAATGGCATTTGCACTTTTTCCAGAAAATCTGCAACATGCTTTAGACGTACTGATTTCTAGAATATTGTACAATAATTATTTTAAATGTGCCAAAAATGGAACAATATTTGGCAAGAAAAGGCAATCCAATACATAAAGAAAGAATAGCAATAAGCATTGAAATCAACACTGTCTTTGCAGCAAAGATAAAACCATCAATACTATCATAGCCCTGAGATACTTCATAATACCAATAGTTGCTAGTCCCCTATCTTAGATTGAGTGAAAGCTTTCTCAAATCATCCCAGTGACTTCTGATACCTTCAAGAAAAATCAAGAAGTTGAATATCACCAGATGTAGTGTTATGCCAATAGCATTTAATCACACAACAATGATTAATTAGAATATAGACAATCAATGAGGCATATTTTTCAACAACCTTGGCACAGAGCATGTGTTGACTGAATAATATAAATGAAAGTTCATCAAAGTAACAGAAAGTCTGCCTAGAGTGGAGCAAACTGCTTGTTATAAACTTCAGAAATGAGGGTTTTTCTTTTTAACTTGTGAATAGTGCACAAATGGCACATCTCTTTTCATATATCTGTGTGATTGGAAAGTGCTCAACTATTTAATTATACCATAATTAGGTCAAGTGCTTTCTGAGTGGTTTTCCTTACTTAATTCATTGACTGTTATTCATTGTTTGCACTGCACAATGATCTTTTGGACATTTAAAATTAAAACATACTGAAACTTCTTGAATTCGTATAAAGTTTCTCTTCTCAATGATCCCACTTGATGTAACAGAAACTGTTAGTGCAGAATAAACTTCTGTATTTTGGTTCGTTTTTATCAAAGATTACACCCACAGATTTCCCAAATAGCATCTTTTAATGTAATTTGCTCAACCCTTACACAGAAGGACAAAGCCACTTCTAAGTTACAAAAGAAAAAAAGAGATTTCCTGAATTCCTTTTTAAAGAAAAAAAAGATTTACTTACTCTGCCAAGAACCAGAGCTCACTGAATACTCCAAAAGGAAGAATCCCCAGCTAGAGATCCTCCTTTTCTAGCAGCTACCCCTTAAATGAAGTTTAGGAAGGGGTGGAACCAGGTTCCATCCCTTCAGGTCACAACGTGAATTGCTTTCACCTGTGCTCCAGGGCTGGCTGTTTGTCCCTTCACCAGGTGCTCAATCATTGATTCAGAACATGACTTAGCAATTCCCATACAACCGTTACAGTGAAATTCTTTTTAGTGCATCTCTTACATGACGTGTTAAATAGTGATGTGAAGGAATATTGTTAGGAGACAGATCTTTTTCTGTAAATGGAGACTCAAAAGAACTGTAGGTACCAACATTTTTTGAAAGGGATAACAGAAATACTCAGGTAATTATATTCTTGTCAGCCTGATCAATAGATCCAGATCAAAATAATAAAACAGCTGACAAGTGATTAAATTATTAGAAAATTAGAAGAATAAGATAATCACTGTCAATCAACACAGAAGAGATCTTGTCAAACTAAGTTTGTATCATGAGCAAGATTAAAAAGTTTGGCTGGTAAAATCAATGTCACCACTGTAACAGACTGCTGAATTTTTAATACACAATTAAAACAACAACAAAAATACTATAAATTCTCTAGCCCTCAAGTTTCATCAAGTAATTGTGAAAGAGAACTTGTCCATAGTTGCTACATTCACTTGGTCCCAAACCACAAATCCCCTGCATATCAAACCATTATGTGACCTAAGTCAACGATAGAAACTGTGTTTCTATGATCACTAATAGTAAGTTATTAACCCCCATGTCAAAGAATTCATAAAAATACAACTTCATAAATACTATATAAATAGAGACAGGTCAATTCTACAGATACACTTCCATCTGTGATTAAGCAAGCACATTTTATGAAGTGTAAAGTCACTTGTACCATGGTTTTTAGCCATTGATATAGGGTAAGTAAGTAAATTAATCTCTTGGAAAATCAGGTCTGAAAAATAAATAATTAAGAACATTTGTAAATCCCCAGAATGAACTTTCAGAGCATTAATAATCAAATGATATAATATACATTTTGGATATAGAAAGGGCTTATTGTATAATCAATGAACATACAGATGTTATAATTATGAAATAAACAAAAGAGTTTGGCTAAGCAGGTTATTATAAGAAAAAGATAATAAATAAGAGTGCTTATCCTTGTCCTAGCCTCACTGTAAAACTGTACACATCACGTAGACAAATGTTTTCCAAGACCACCACTGTGATTTTACTAAAATGAAGTGTCCAGTTTGATTCCTTTAAAAGATTGAAGCTGGTTGTTCTGTGACACAGATTATCTTCCTGAACAAGGTAATCAGCTGCTCACAGTGATGTGTGTTGCACATCATTAGTTAATGATACACAACATTGCTATAGCCTATCTTCTGCAAACTCTGGAGACATGCAGCATTTCTCCTGCTGGATACACTTATTGCTAAACCTTTATGTGACTCTATGTGTCCAATTAGCTTCTCATTTGCTTCATTTTAATTCCTCTGACACCTTTTTCAAAATGAGTTAGGTATTTCATATTGAGGTTACTAATATAACAAATGGAGGCCTGATCAAACTCTGAACACAGGCTTTCTTTAAAGCTATAATACTTTAAAGTTTAGGCATCTATGCTTTTATCAAAGAGCCACAATGAAGGCTCCAGGGTCATCATTATCCTTTCAGGCTGAACACTAGTCTCTGCCTTTATTTCCTTTTCTGGGTGACAGCTCTGAAGGGCTGACATTAATCACCAACAATCTCATGATAGCATGTAATTGCATATATCAAAAAATATTCATCCCAGGGGCAGCTGTCAGTGCTAGAACACTAGATATCAATCCAGTTAAATCCTAGCATGGAGGTAATTGTTTGTCACTCAGTCCAAGGAAGTGAATGACATTAATGCTGTCCCACAAGTAACCTTTATGTCACCTGGCCTCTATCAAGTAATTAGAAGGATTCTGAGCATATCCCATGTCAATCACATAGATTCAATATACTGATCTAAACACAGCCTCATGTGGAAATATGAAAACTGTATTTCCCCAAACATAGTTTTCTCTCTATGATTCTGTTGGGGAAAAAAAAAAAAAAAGAAAAGGAGTAAAAGTAAAAGAAAACAACTTTATACATGTAGGGTTGCTCTTTTAGGTCAAAAGGCACAGTGAGCATGAAAGAATAGAAAAGTGCAAAATATGTTCCTGTCTTTTATATAAAACCATTTGATCACCGGCATATATGTCTGTTTAATCAGTAAAGGGTGGGACAACAACTATTGGTGCATGTGGAAGTGAAAGTCCAACTTTGTGTTCATGGAAGAAGTAATTCACATGACATTGTCTCGGTACTGTACAAGGGAGTTTTCAACACCCCAGTGTTATAATTATAGGTTCTTTAATTAGCAAAGAATACTGCAATTAGTGTCTTTGCTCATTGCAGACATCATCACTGCTACGTTACCCATGCTCTTCACTTGGTTCAGTGGTTTCAAATTAAGTATAGATCACATTCAAGGTTCCTCTTTTAATTTTTAAAATTCTGCATTGGCTAGATTTATATTATGATCTGAATATCATCTGCTACTGAAGTCATTTGATTTTTTTCTTGAGTAATACGTTCTCTTTTTCAGTTATACTTTTCTTTAGATATTTTCTCCATATGCGTTACGATTTGCCCAAACTTAATTTAAATTTCATATTAAATGCAGTTGTTTATGACTATTTCTAGTTTTCCAGTTTAATTCTGGCTTACAGTTATCTATGCTGAACTTCAACGATGCATTTAGCTTTTCCAAAAGAGATTTTTAAAAAATCTCATTTGGTACACATGGTGAAATCTCAGCTCTAGAAAATACATGTGTTATAATTCTTGCTAAAATTTATTTATGTCAAAAACTTGCACCTAATTTGTTTTATTAATAACCTGCATTGTAATGGGTAATTTTTGTATTCTTCTACCCAAGACAGTAACTTTAGCTTCCACCACGCTGCTTAACTGTACTTACATGCAGTTTTTCATGGACTTTACATTTAAAAATTGTATTACCTTGTCTTAGTAAGGATCACTTCCATCTCAAGACCACATTTGACTCTTTCAAAAAAAAAACAAAAAAAAAAACAAAAAAAACAACAACAAAAAAAGGCCTGAGCAAAGCAAATTACAGTGAATGGGTGTTTGCATTTTTCTTTCATGCTGTTGACGTGGGAATGCTGATGATCACTTCAGAATTCAGAACATTTTTTGCCTTGTCTACTGTTGAAGCTGCCATTTGGGATAGCACTCACTAGCTGAAAAGCATATATTACCTACATACGTATTTGACCTCCTCTCTCAAGAGTTCTGTTTTGTTTTGAGAAGAGAGATAGAGGCTTTTAGGACTTCTATTACAAACATCTTTTTTTGGAAAGGATGTTTTGCACCCTAAGAGCATCTGTTCCCCTCCATTTATGGCAAATTCAGCCTAGGATATACTTAATATAATTTACACCCAAAGCTAATATTGTCAGATAAAATCCATTCGGTCCACTCTTCTTTTGTGATCTTGTAGTTCTCCAGGACCAAGATCACAGAATTGTTTTTAATGCACTTTTTGCAGGATTTTTTGGCCATGAAAACAGATTATTTAAAGATGATCTCTGCAAAAGAATGATCATATGCTGAAGACAAGCATACATACATACATAAAGGCAAAATTATTCTATCAAACTTTAACTTTGAATTCTGATATTCACAATTGTAATAAACATTCCTGTTGAATGTGTGTGTATAGCTTAGTTATTAACCCTATTTTCTTAAATATTGGAGTTTGGTGAGAGATAGTTTCAATAAGATTACAGGACATATGGACAGGCAGTGTGGGAAAAAGTATTCTTTTCACTTGATATTTCAATGCAGTAAAAAAACATATACCAAAAGAAAAAGACTTCCCAGTGTAACATGAAAAATGTAAGATCTGCACTTTGAAACAACCTCTAAGAATTTGTTTCTGGGGTTTTAACTACACCTGTGCCCTTTTTCAGTCTGCATCAAGAAAATAGATTTAAAATAATTTTTTACCTTTTAGCTTAATGCTCCCTCATATGAAATACAGTTGGAGACCATCTGCCATTTTAAGCTAGTGTTTATTTTGTTCTAATGAAGGAAGACACATAGATCAGTATTATCAAGTAAATCTTTGACAATATCAGCAATATCCATCTTATTGCAGCAGTATTTTGTAACACAGCAATTCATATTTCCCTCTTCATTAAAACAGTTCATCATGTTAATTACCATTGTGACAATTTTAATATTGGAACACATACAGTTAATGCAAAGTACAGCCCTTTAAGATTGCCTTCCTCGTCTATCACTTCTCCAGAATTCAGCTGGATTTAATATAAGAACAAAAAAAATCTGTTACTGTTATTAGCAATTCAAAGTAGTAATTAAAACCTAAACTCTCTGCAACTTTTATGCAATAAATTAATCAGGAGCTGTTTTCTCAATCCTTATACAAATATCCTAGATTTAGAGACTCTCATCCTCATTCAGTGAATTCAGTGAGAAAACAATGTTTTTTCCTGTTAAGAATTACATTATTGTTCATATGTAAACCATTTTCTTTTCTCCACATGATTGAAAAGATAGATGTTCAAAGGATATGTTCCAGAATAAAAAGTGTTTATGTCAGTAGCTTGGACAGGTCTCTCAATTGCTGTCCCAAACTGCAGTTTCCATTTAAAACAAAGATTTATCTAATTTTTTCATTTTGCCATATGCTAAAAGACAAAACAAAGTAAATCCTGTACATATATCACCTACCGAAATACAAATTATCATCTTTAATGTTGGCGTAATGCTTTTTTCTTTATTTATTTGTTTTCTTTTCCTCGCGGTACAACCTTTAACTATAGTGAAAACAATGTAATAATTGCCACTATGCAGATTGGGAAGCAAGTATAACCAACACAGCAAGTGTTTCCTTGATTTGCAGGACATTTTAGTTCTACCTCCTTGGTCCATTAATATTAATGGCACTTTGGGAAATATACACATTAGAAAGGTCCATGATCTGTAGATCATTGTAGTCATGTTTCAGTGCGTAGTGCAGTTCTCTGTGTGTGAAAAACCAGGTAGAAATTCAAAGGGAAGACATACTCCTAAAGCATGTCTGGCTATATAGCATTGTAAAAAATTTCTTCTTCATTGCTTGTGTGAAAAATAATCAATCACTAAATAATCAACACCCTAAAAAAAACCCTAAAAAAAATAATAAAATTACTTAATTGCTTCCGTCTTGGAGGGGAGAACATAAACCTTTGATATATGTGCTCTTTCTGGGTGTACATTAATGCTCACAGTAATAATTTTAAGACCATAATACATTATGTCCAAAGGAAATGGGGAAAGAAATAGGAGTTATTCGGAAGGTGAGAAAAAGTTAATTTGAGAGTGGGTAGACTAGGGAACGTCAGGGTATGCAATTCAGTTGTTCTTGATAACTAACTATAGCGGAGAATGAGTACACAGTTCCCTATGCCCACTCAGGATAAGGTAAAACTATTTGAGAGCTGTTCCCAGTATCTAACCACGCTTCTTTAGTTTAGGTGTAGTCAGCACATTTCTCCCAGAGAGCAATTCCTGCTAGTGGACTGAAGTATCTGTCTGATTTATCCTTACACAAGGCTGTGTGCTTCTGTTGTTTCAAACAGAAGAACAATTGGTGTACTGATATTTAACTGCTCGATATGCACTTGATTTCTATATTCCAGGAGGAATTTTAAGATAGTTAAGTTAAGGGCTGTGTCCAGCAGGGCGAAAAAACAAAGCATATAAATGCTTTTGTCTTACTTAACCCAACAAAATCACCTTGCTCAACCTATTCCTCATGCTTGCCTACATGCAACAGATATTAACTAGTTTAACCCACTAATTAAGGCCAAAGCAGAGAGGTTTTTAAGTGAACCTGTCTTACCATTTACAACATAGCTGATCTCTTTTGTTCAAAATCAGAGAGAGAAGGCAGCAGCAGAAAAGCAATACAACAGTTGTATAGCCATACAACAGGCTGAATCTCACCACAACAGATGTATTTTTGCCAGACTTCTTTGCTTTAGACTACTTTTGCCTATTTCATATCTACTACATGCATGTAGTATTCAGAGCAACAAAGTTCTGTATATGAACAGTAGCAAACTAATCTCACCTCAGATCCAGAAATTCCTCAATTTATCTTCAGTATTTTTTCTTCACAATCCTTACAGAGAGTTATTGAATCTGTGTCTATGAGAACTATTTGTCCTTACAAAAAACACAAATACTACTACTGAAGACTGAGCCAACAAAAGCTGTTTCTGAATGAATTTATGAATCACATATATCAACTTGGAAACTTAAAGATAAAAGAAAATGAAAACTGAAATATGACTTCTGGGCCATGGAGAGAGAAAAAAATTACAGTCCTCTGTGGTAGTAGCTGATAACGAAAGACAGATCCACACTCTATAGATATTCACTAGAGCTCTCTGATGTTGAGTGTTCCTTTGCTTTTATACAGAGAAAGGTTTACTAGCAGTAGATGAAAGAGACCTGTAACTCTCTTATGCAGCATGCATATTGATTCTTGGTGCTTTAGATACAGGAATCAAATCACAATATTGAATTTTTCACACTGATTCATGCCCTGTTGCTTCTCTGTAACCTATCACCTTTTTGGACTATACAAGTAGATTCTTACCGAGCTCAGCAGGATCCATTGTGTTAACAGGAATGGGAAATTCTGTTGAGAAATACAAGCACATTATTCTTCAGAATTTGTGTAATGTGTGTGTGTGTCCTGTGGGCAATTTTAAACAGGTTTTTGCAATTTAAATGAATATATGAGGACTATGATGAAAGTAACGCCTCCTATTTCAAGACCAGGTTGAACTGGGCTTTAGGCAACCTGGCCTGGTGGGAGATGTCCCTGGCCATGTCAGGGGGTTGCAACTAGATGATCTATAAGGTTTCTTCTATCCCAAATTATTCTATGGTTCTATACAGTGGGTTTTTGTTTTGTAAACATTACTGTTGAACACATCCCTTCTTAGCAAACTCCTTTCACGTGTGTTTGTAAGGATGAACAATTGTGTTGATTACTTTTCCAGATTTGTGAATTAAGGCATAGCCACATCAAAGATGGATTTCAAACTTGCAGATTAAAACATCCAAGTGTAGATGTCCAGATGCATACATTTGCATGTAATCTAAATGACTAAAACTGTCATTACAGTCCCTGACCACATAGACAGTAAAGAGGGCTGAATGTGCTATCATGAACTGTTTAGCTAAGGAAAAGGAAGATTCTACGCTTTCTAAAATAATATTCCAAATTACACTGTATTGACTAGATCTTCACCAATGTAATGACATCTTAAGTACATCATTGATATGCGCATATAAGTATCTACTTTTAGAAACTTTCTGTGAGTTGAATCCCAGCATATAAGCATGGACCACAGTATATACGCTCATGGCATGTGGCAAAGATTTCTAGAGACACCACCATTAATTAGCCCAAATAGCTCAATAGCATAGATATGCTAATTCAGTCCAGGTGGATCATAATGCAAGTTAAACCTCTTTCTTGCTACAGATGGAAAACAATCTAATTTCATGAAGGGTCAAAAAAAACCAAACCAAAACAAAAATAAAACAACAAACCCACATCGTAGTTTTTAAGACGACATGTACAATTGTAAAAAGAGTTTGGGGGCTCATGCTTAGTGTTATATGCTAAGTTATGTGTTATATCTTGGTGGAATTTTCCCAAGAATACTTAGATCACTGGGAGAATTAAAACAGAACATGACATAATATTTTATTCAAGAAGATTAGTTAAAAGTAAAAGGAGAGAACTTTCTTTGAAATTCCCAAACCATTTTATTCAATCAATCCTCATATGAACACATAGAAAAGGACTGCAAGTTTGAGAAAGAAAATTCATGGAAGAGTTAATGGATTTTTCTGTCCTGTATGCCTAGAAGAAAACCTCTATGCAAGTTATCAAGGTCTTTAATTTGAGTTGGTATAAGATTATTTCCACCCACAATTAAATACCATTGAAGCACTGATTGCCTCAATTATCTTTCTTTTTGTTGTTTTTTTTTTTACATAAAAATAAATTTGCTTTATTTTTGATCAATAATCTGAACTATTCCTGAATCTACATGAAGATCTGGTTAATTGTGCACAGAAGAAGCCATTTTTCCTCTACTGTCTCTAAAGGAAGCAATGGGTGCTGCCTTCAGATGAACGTATATGTGATCAAGACATCTGCTTAGATGAATCCCTACTCATATGTAGGGCACATAGGCAGAAATCTAGATGAACTGTAGTACATCAACAAACAATAATGCTTAGTTGCACCCCCCCCCCCCAAAGCTGTCCCACCTGTCCCATCAACTGTGGTGAGAATACAGCTGAATCGGTATTTCCCTATCTCCAATTATTTGATAGTTGCTGGGGCTGTGACTTAGCTCTCAGCTCCTCTATCTTATGGGGAACAACAATTACAAGTTGACCTTTGCCATAATTTCCAGCACTCTAATTTATCCCATACGTCTTAGACTGAACTCAGAAGGCCTTGAGTAGAGGTCACAAGGCAGATGATGGATTCTGAAAATTGGATATATGCCCCTCAAGTTGTAGACTAGGTCAGAGCTAGTTTCCTATTTCTGAATTATTAATTTCTTTAAATAATTAGCAGACATGCCACTCAATTATCCTTGATTTTCACATCCCATTTAAAGGTCACTAGGTTTTAGAGTCATCCTTAATTTGGCATAAAAATTATCTGTCCTTCCCAGCTCTGGCTTCCATCCCTGCAATCTGAGAAGCAGAAAATTAACTTTGACAAAGTTAACTCTTTCATACAGAGGAAGGCAAATGTATGCATCCTTTCTCTGTTTTCACTTGTAGTTAAAGACTTTGTTCAATTATTTAAATTTAAAGAAAATCACATTACCTCAGCTGTTTCAAATATACTACCTCTTTTCTCATACATCTTTTTTATTTCATATTTAAATATTTATGTATATTGAATGCATGTAGACAAAAAATAATAATAATAATTAGAAAATGTAATGTAGTAAAAAACCCCACTGTCCTGGGTTCTTTCCCCACTTACTCCTGGGACAGTTATTCAGCAGCAGAAGATAACCTGTTTTCTTTATGATCTCCTTTGGGTAGGAGGGAAATGTGATTTCTCATAAACTAAATGAGCTTTCAATATTCAAACTAAAAATCTGAACAATTTAGCTATAATTCATGATTATTTTTTTTCCATTTAAGTAAATCCAGATTAGTTTTATATATATACATTATATATATTATTGCCTTTTGTAACCCTGCTATCCTCAGTATCTGTTAATCTACTTATCTACCCAAACCAAATCAAACTTTCTTTGTAGTGACTAAAAATTCTATAACAAAATGCAGAATTATGCAAGCATTACTGTAAAACAGGTGACAATATTGAACTATTGTCAAACTTGTGGCAGTCGTATGGTAAGGTATGACAAGCGTTTGCAACACTGGTTTGTTATTTCAGTCAGCAGCATTCCCTTGTTGATTGATTTTGTTGCTGGATTAGTTTGAGTAGTAACTGTCACAGAGGGGGTTAGAGATGCTGTGAACATTTATTTCCTTCTGTATTTGTTATTCTGTATGTCATCTGGGATGATAATTTTTGCCTTCCCTACTGGCACATATCGAGGATTAGATGGCACTTTATCCATCAGTTATCATTTGATTTTCTTGGATTGCAGGTAAGTACAAAACACCTAGGTGTGTGAACACCTCAACAGCTCTAGAAATTAATCACGCTGAATCTTAGCACTACAGTTCCCCAGAATGGCTTGTTTGCAATGTAATGCCAGGCTGAAAGGAGCAGTGTTGTTGGTTGCTAACTTCAGAAAGTCAGAAGAAACAGCTAACATGAAAATTGTTGATATGTGTTTGAAAACCAAATTACTCCTTATTATCATGTTTTCTTTTTCAGTTTGACACATTTCTCAAAACATGAAGATGTAGGTCCTCAATCCCCGTTCTTGAAAATCCAATCAGTTTAAGTCAGAGATGCTGCATTTGGAATAGGAAAATCGTCTGAAGACTCTCATTCATTTGCTGACCATTTTAAGTGACAAGAGCATGGCTCTATTCTCTTTGCACCCTCCCTTCAGGCATTTATAGACACTGATGAGATCCCCTTGAGCCTCCCTCAGGCTGAAGTCTTACCTCTCTTCACAGCAAAGCTGCTTCAATTCCTTGATAGTATTCATAGCCCTCTTTTGAACTCTGTATGTCCAAGTCCCTCTTGTACTGGGAACCCAGAACTGAAAAGATTGTAATACTGACACTAGATATCATAGCAGTCACTGGTCTCACTGTAACCGAAGTGTAATTGCCATTACGGTTTACTTTCATGTATGAAGGCAAAGAAAAACCTTCCCAAACACTTTTAATCACCACTTTGGCATGAACACAGCACAGAACTATAGTTGAAGCTTGACTTGAATTTGTAATTAGTAAAATTATTTTGCTTGGCTGTTCCTCATATCTATATTTTTTTAATTTGCCTTTTTTATTGCCATTGAAAATATTAAAAAAGAGAGAGAAAATTACATTTAGAGGATAATTCAATGGATGTCTTTTTTTTTATTGATAGTAATTGTATCCCAAAACAATTTCGTTCAATTGCTGGGAAACATAACGGAAAGGAAGCCTAAAGGACAGTGAAAAAAATCCTATATTTTTTGCAGAAAATTCCACTCTTTTGTAACCCAATAAGAAAAAAATTCTAACTTGACATTTCCAGAATAAACTAGACCAGACTAGACTAGGAAAGAATAAAGTAGAAAGTTGGAAAAGACTTTCAAAGATCATTGAATCCAACTGCCTGAGCACTTTGGAGCTAACAAAAAGTTAACGCGTGATATCGAAGGCATTGTCTAAATGCCTCTTAAATATTAGTGGGTATGGGGCAACAGCCACCTATCTAGGAAGCCTGTTCCAGTGTTTGACCTTTCTCATGGAACCAAAATGTTTCCCAAAACCCATCCCAGCCCTACCCTGGCGTAGTTCTGTACCATTTCTGCTACCAGTTCCCAGTAAGGAACAGAACTCGGCACCTCTCTGTGCTTTCCCACCTCAGGGAGCTGCAGGGAGAAGTGAGTTCCACTCTTGGCCTCCTCCAGACTGGACAGCTCAGGTGCCCTCAGCCTCTCCTCACAGGACATGCCTCCAGCCTTATTATCAGCTTTGGTGCCTCCCCAGGATATACTAAAGGATTTTCAAGTCGTTTTTTGTGTTGTGGAATTCACAATTGTGCACAATATTCAAGGTGAGGCTTTACTGAATATATATAGAGAGAATCAATGCTCTTGGCTGGCTTGCTTATGGAAGTAAGCCAAAAAGCTACATATATGCTCCAGCCTATCTCCATTCATTCATGTTTGTTCTCTGCTGGATGTGTACAGGGGTCCATGCTGTACTACAGGCATCCCACACAGATGTCTCATCTATCCTTTCTACAGACAATACCCTGATATTTCTCATTCTAGGAAGCTTTTGATCCTTCCTTGACAAACAAACAAACAAATGTCACAACAGCATGTTGATGCTTGGTTGCAAGACTTCAATTTTCTGAATTTCAGAACAGTGTAGGTTTTGAAGTCTAAACTTGACCCTGAGCTCACAGCCTTATGCAGGAGTAGATGTGCAGATGCAGACATAAAGGAACTCATTTTCTGTCTCATGGAGACCAAAAATTGCAGCTACATATGGGCCATGCTTCAAATTCCTTCTTTGTTTCATCTGTTGGCAAATGCTCCTTATCTAATATCACTATCTGTATTATTTATTTATTTTTTTATTCCATTACCCAAAGTGAAATCACAGCTGGGACTCATGGAAAAAAAAGTTGGAGTAAGCCTGCCAAACATGTGTGTTTTCAATCCAGTCTAGAATAAAGGAATCACTGTGATAGCTAAAGGCAGCGAATGTCTGCACACAGCACTGCTTTCATCATGCCCTCTCCATCAGAACTTACTCTGATTTCTTTTCATATTCTGCTGTGAATAAAGGCTATGCATTGACTATTAAAAATATCGGTCTTGATTTTAACACTCCTCCCCTGAAACAGATCAGAAAGAGCTTAATTGAAGTCTGTAGACATAATCTAGTAATTTAATATCAGAATCAAACCAAGGACTTTTCTGTGCTTGTACTAATGAACATTTTAAAACACCAGTAATGGTGGTGACTTTTTTGGTTGGTTTTTTTTTTTTTTTTTTTTTTCCTAAACAGAAACTTATATAATAAGCACTGAGTAACTGCAAAACTTTCAAACTCAAGTACAAGTTAAAAAGAATGAATGCAGATAAACAGAAAATGAAAAATAAAACTTAGCTAGGGGAAAGCAAGAAAGAATTGCTCTTTTAAATAAAAAAAAGTCGTTGTGCAATATTATATATTAACCTCATTTTGGAGCATAATTCAATATTATATACCTCCCCCCACTCATGTACCAATTATCTGGCAGTAGGGATTCACTGATACAGATCATTTTATGACATCTCATTCTAGAACTCTATGAACTCGTATTCCACAATATTTTCTCTGCTATTTGATTATTCTTTTTTATGAACAAGCCTTTTTGAATATTTTTTTCTCTCAGTTTCACTGTGGCTTAGTATATGGAGAATTTCTTCTACACTGAGCATCCCAGGATTTATTCTGCAGGGTATCTTACAGAGTATGAGATTTCAGCTTGTTTTTTAATGCTGGGACTGGTAAGGCAAACCCCCCACTTCTGTATAGACTAGGGTTACATCCACTCCCAATTACTCATATTATATATTACATGATTTGACTTAACAGCTTCAGCCTCACTATGTTTAGCACCGCACACATGGGAAGAATAAAATGGTAATCTCCTCTCTGAGCCAAGTTCTTGCAAAGACATACCAGTCCCAAAGGCAGGTTTCATAGAGACATCCCCACTCTCAGAAAGAGTGAAGTGGTGAGAGCAATTTTTCCAAACTGATGGGGGAGAGGTTTATTAAACATTTATTTTGTTTGTCTCCCATATATTTTTCCCCTTGGTTTACCCTCTGGGCTGCAAGCGCACATTACTGGCTCAAGATTCAACATGAGCTGGCAATGCATGCTTGCAGCCCAGAAGGCAAACCATATTCTGGGTTGCATCAGGAGAAGTATGACCAGCTGGTTGAGAGAGGTGATTCTGCCCCTCTACTCTGCTCTTGTGAGACCCCACCTGGAGTACTGCATCCAATTATGGTGCCCCCAACACAAGGACATGGAACTGTTGTAGCGGGTCCAGGGGAGGACCACAAAGATGGTCAGAAGGCGGGAGCACCTCCCCTAAGGGGACAGGCTGAGATTTGGAACTCTTCAGCCTGGAGAAGAGAAGGCACTGGGGGGATCTAATGGTGGCTTTTCAGTACTTGAAGGGGGGCTACAGAAAAGCTGGGGTGGGAATTTTCATGAGGACAGGTAGCGACAGGGTAAGGGGAAATGGTTTTAAACTGCAAGAGGGTAGAGTCTAAATCTAGTCTAAAAGACTAGATATTAGGAAGAAGTTCTTTACTGTGAGGGTGGTGAGACACTGAAACAGGTTGCCCAGTCAGGTTGTAAATGCTCTGTCCCTGGAAGCATTCAAAGTCAGGCTGGATGGGACTAGACCTGGCCTAGAGGGAGGTGTCCCTACCTACAGCAAGAGAGTTGGAACTAAAAGGTGCCTTCCAACCCAAGCCATTCTACAAGTCTGTGATTCTACCTTGAGGAAAATATGGCATTTCCGTCAATAAGGTGCAATCTTCTGCAAATGGGCTCAAGAACACATGTATCACTTTCTCTGCTGATTTCTTCTATGTATTTAGAAAAAAATCATCGGAGCAAACACTGTGTTTTATGTTCATACTATCTCAGAATCATATGGGTCATAAAAGACATTCAAGATCACCGAGTCCAACTATCAGTCTGACCTACTGAGTCCCAGCACTGAACCATGCCAATGTACATGTCTAGTAGAGAGTTTCCTTATTTAAAATCGTACCTACTCAGCAGAATGTTTACTGTAACTGAAATAATAATAATAACAGTAAGTATAACTTTACAGGATTACATCACTGCAGAAAGAGTCAAAAGCGGGAAATCTTAGAATCCACTAACTACGTAATCAAAATTAGTAACAATTCCAGTGGACTTCTGTGTTTTTCAGACCAAGCGCAGGCCTTCCATCTAGTGTTCATCAGTCTGTGACACTGATCAAAAATTGAGGGATTAAATACTGTGGTGCTGGGCTACATTGCTGGGTCTGTTGATTTAAGTTTCACCAGATGAAAAGGAGCTCACAATAAAAAATAATTGAAAATAAATGCTCAGAAATACATCAGATTGGCTTCATTAAAGGTTTCATTTAAAAATACTAATGCTTACTGAATAAGTGGCCCCATTTCAAACTACAAGGACCAGATTTATTTTAAAAAATCCTTAAGAAATGTTTTTTTTGTTTGTTTCTTTCCTTTTTTTCTAACTACCAATAATGTAAGATCAGTGTAAACGAGAACACATTCCAGTAACATCTGCAAAAATGCTGGCAGTTAATAAAAAATCAGCCTGTTTACTGCAGATGATAAAATTTAGATGTCTACAAATCCTTAGCTTTTTCATGGTGGAAACATTTTGATTTACGTGTTGTTCTAAGGTTGTTGGTTTTTTTTTTTGTTGTTTTGTTTGTTTGTTTGTTTTCCCTCTTAATTTCCCTCCTTCCACATTCTCCAATGAATAAACAAACCCAAACAAGGATACTCTTTTGGGATGACTAGTTACAACTATGTGAGAATCATTTATTCTGAAATACACTGAAAAATTACAATCTCCAGATTTTCTGCATAAATAAGTGGGATCTGTTTGTTTTATAACTGAGCTGAGTCCTAGGAAGCACAAGCCATCCTCCCAAGCTATCAATTCAAGGGATTCATACAGAGCCAAGAAGCTTTAAAGCTGTCTTGTTGACAGGAAGCATATTTTATAGTTGTTCTCTTCTCCCATTGTGTAGGAAGCAATTCTGCACTGGTAGTTTAACCTTCATCTACAAAGAGCAATTGTTCCTCCTATGAAGCCTGTGTGATTTTCATTTCAGAAATACACTAACACAATTATTAATGGGAACTACGAAAAAAATCATATTTTTACAGTAAACACTGCCAGCTAAATGCAGACTAATACTTGTTTTTAATGTAGAAAGTTTCTAAAAACTGGTAGAATTTTGTTTTTATTTTATTATTCTACTTCCTGCTTTTATTTTCTGACATCCAGGAGTCTCAAACACCTCCTTGATCTAACTGGCCAGACACAGGTTACAACATTCAACTGAAAAACCCTCATCAAATCTGTGTTTGTTTAAGTATTTCTGAATGACAGTTAATAATAGTATATTTCAAGACCTGTTTATTAGTTCTATGAGAAGATAGTGGCAGAAGGAATAAATAATAAGTCTGCAATATTCATTGGGCCATACACTGAGAAATAACATGATCAGTGTAGAAACATTCTCGGAAATGTCCCAAACCGGAGACTTCCTTATTCCAGGAATATATGTTTCTCAAGAAGGTGTGACTTCAAATTATGCTTTCTGTACCTGCTCTTTTGAAACAAAATGTCTTTCCAGGGTCCAGCCAGTTCCTGGGAATTTGGTTACTATTTTCTTAATACCTGGGGTTTTGATCTCTTAAGCAGGTTTCCCCATCTTGTGCTGATACATAAAAAGTGAACAACACTTTTACCACATCTTCTTCAAGCCACTTTTATAGGCAGATCCACTGTCTCACTGAAAAATAAATAAATAAATAGATAGATAGATAGATAGATAGATAGATAGATAGATAGATAAATAAATAAATATGTTTTATGTGCTTAAGAGAGATGAACTATTAAGTCTGTCACTCCTGGTTTTAGTTACCTTACTTCATTTTGCAGGTCAACAACTATATCTCTTTATGAATACAATTCTTAAAGCATACTCTCCTCCCTTTCCTGTAAGTAGCTCTGTGTGTCAATGTTGTAAACTCTCCTGAAAAACCTAATTTTCATCAACCATTGGATAATCTAGGCACCAACTCAGCAATGTAAATTAGTCTAAGATTGCACCTTAGTAACTGCGTGAGCATGGACTGATTTGTTTAGGATAAAAGTATGCTGGGAAATATTAGACTTTGGATAAACCTGCCTGGAACTAGAATTATGCCAACATAAAAGTGTGAGAGGAATATGCACAAGGTATTATCTTGAAATATATGGGCAAGAGTATACTAAGACAGATATTTAATTTAGGCAGCACAAAATTTATACTTTGTAATTAAGTACACAGAGGGAAAGATTTGGCTTCATTTAGATCTAATTCTATCCACTTGAGAGCCTGACTAATATTTAAAATTGCACTTCTGTGAATTCAGCCATACTTCTAAGATGTGTAATCTTCTTTGGCCCGTTTATATATCAGGCATTCAGCTTTTCTACATCAGTATTGATGTTGTTGTAAGTGCATGATTCTTGATGAAGTTTTGGCCCTGTGCAGCTTGATCATATCTCTGCCAGTGCTATATGTAATTGTACAAGAAAACAACACAGACCAGAAGGAGTGCAGCTATAGACTAATACTGAAGATCCAGACAAGAACTTCAGGAATCATTTTAGGAATAATTATAATCTGATGCCATTGACAGAACAACCACTATCATATGAACCACATCAAATGTAGTTACAGAGCTAATTTTTTAGTTTATTTTCATCTGATAGAAAGAACATCTGTTGTGCTCTATGAGACAAATCCAATGGAGGATTGAACGGGAAAAACTGAGAAATTAATTTCAGAAACTCAATCCCAATACAAAGAAAATAATTCAAATAATTCAAACACATCAGTTACATGTTTGATGCACCTTGATCATACCATAATCATAAAGAAATATGAAGTAGAATGAAATAAGTAATTCTCCTGTGGCAAAGAACAGCCCATGTCAGCTGGGTTTGGGTCTTAGGCAAAAGATAAACAGCAGTAATCTCACCCTCAGTGTTCCAGACCTTTTGAAGAACAAGGAATGGATATGGAGGGATGCTAGGTCAGGCTTGGTGT
The DNA here is from genome assembly GCA_035772895.1 of Perdix hodgsoniae. Taxonomy (NCBI): domain Eukaryota; kingdom Metazoa; phylum Chordata; class Aves; order Galliformes; family Phasianidae; genus Perdix; species Perdix hodgsoniae. The sequence continues at coordinate 881,920 of JAPSGF010000093.1, forward strand.
CATAAAGCAAATGAATTGTGAGACAAGCTTGGGCACAAACATCTATTAAATATCCACAGGAGCTGCAACATTGCTAAGGTGAGTCCAGTCTTGGAAGCCACCCATGACTAAAAACCTTTTATCGCTAGAGAGATGTGTGCCTATGCAGTGCATCAGCTGTGTTACCTGAGGAGCTATAAATGAGCACGTGGCTCAGTCAGAGAGATTTGTTCTCCCAGCTCATTCTGCTGCTTCACGAACGTGTTTCTGGGCCATTAAATCCAAGCCCTCATTGAAGTACCCTGCCATTTTATACAATCCATTCAGAAACTCAAAGGAATTTCTATTAGAAACAATCGTGGTGTTCCCCAGCATTCCACAGTTTTACAAGACAGTCTAAATATAGTCTAGGTCGACTTATTTCTCTCAAGATAAACCACTATCCACCATTCTCCTGAAAAAGCATATAAGCTTATAATTGAGACTGTTATTTGACTTTTCTTGTCATGAAAGAGAGCTGAAAGTACATTTTCGTATCTGCTGTTTCCCAAATGCAGTGGTCATTCTGGAAAGTCTGAGAACATCTGTTCTGGAATGCTTACAGCAGTCATTTCTCACTTCTGCTTCTGTTTAATGCACGCCAAAAAGAATCATGAAGCAATTTTACTATGTCTAGGAAATTTCACACATTCCCCTTTGGGATTTGCAAATACTTCAGCTTAAAAAAAAATAGAAGTAAAATAAAATAAAACAAAACAAAATAAAATAAAAGCTACTTATTGAACAGCAATTCACAAAGGAATTACAGTGTTTCAGAGGGTATAATTCTCTTGTCATCTCAATGATATTTGTAGAAATCTCTAAGGTAACATTCATTTTATTAATTCAAACTAAAGACAGTTTAAAATATTGTAATATGTTTAGTTTAAAAAGGCTAGAATCATTACTGTCTTCATGCTGTCACTTTGAGGACTGGAGATACTAGAATTGATGTGAAAACTAACAATTAGGAGTGTAAAAAATGCAAGCACATGTACAGAATATTCAAAAAACATGGTCTGATTTGAAAAGTCAGACATTTTGAAATTAAAGGATAATTATATTAAAATAAGATAATGGCTATACAGCATAATTATGAATACAAGAAGGCTACGGTATACAAATAAAAGGTGAATGAACACAGATGAAAATTTGTCTATATATCAAAACAAATGAAGGACTGCAAGAACAGATGAGAGTTTGCTTTGAGCAGAGGATTTTGTCAATTACAGAGCTAACCAACCATGGCTGAATAACATCCATGCTTGGATGAAAGATCACTGACACAAATCAAGCACTGTAAAGGAGCCACCATTAGCTGTGTGTTCAGTTATTTTACATGAGCTGAGCTCAACCCTCCACTCTTCTCATAGCCCCTGGACAAATTCCTTGTTTATGAGGAACAAATGCAGTCCTGTAGTTCAGTCACACTACAGAAACAGTGTTCCTCCCCACTGTTTGCACCTAGCATGCTCTTTTTGGAAGTAATTAACTGATGAAATGTGTACATCAAAGCAATCTTGTTTCTGTGTTCATTCTCTGCATGCTCTGTTTCTGTGCCTCCAAGAAAATATAAATTACAAATTGCAGGCAGAGACTTTCCATTGTGTATATGGGAGTACTATGTGCTAACCTATTTTCCTGAAAATACAAGGGACCTCTGAAGGCATTTTCTTCCTAGATCTCAGTTTAGAGATACTTAATTAAAAGGTATGGGAACGCTCTTCGGTAAAGGGAAGTTCCCTGAAGATTCATTACTGGGGCTCTGAAGGCAGTGCCAGTTCTTACCTCTAGCACTGGAGTTACTACTGAGTTCTCCTGAGAGCTGCTGTGCCTCTTATTTAACATATGTTCCTTCATATTCCACACAGTGTTGTCTGCTGCTTTTTTTTTGCATTCAGACACAAAGTCATTCACCTTCACATGAGACCACATGCCTTCTATGTGCCACGATCAGTATCCATAGTGATTGTTTTATGCTGATTATACAAAGTTAGTCTAACAGATTGAAATAACTTTTGTCATGGGTTAAAAATTTCTGCTCAATATTCCTATTGGTGTTAATCTCTACTTGCCCAGGAAATTCGTGGATTTATCTGTTAATTTTACTTATGAAAAGGTACTTTTTGTGATTGTTCTATTAAATGACTTGTCAGAGAGTGTGAGGGGATGGGTGTTTAATGATTATTCAAGTTGCATTGTGTACGAAGCTATGGTTTGAGGTTTAATTAGATCACCATACAAAGACTAAAATGATTATGAACCTTTTGAGATATATGGTAGAGAAGTAAAAGCACATTTATAGATATGGATTATAAAATAAAATTGAAATATGGACATATCCTTGAGTGGTCAGGATGACAGATGTTGCCACAGAAACAATAGTTCCAGCATTATTTAGGAGTTGCTCATATTTTATTTCCTAACTTTATCAAGGTTAGAACAGAGTGAAAAGATAATAGGATCTATTTCAATACTCTGAGGACCTCAGCAGAGAAAACAGGTGCTCCTGTTGAGACTTTCTTGTTATTCCTATGTGGTGATAGGCTCTCATTCATCATCCCTGAAGAGCAAATGAAATGACCTCAGTCAGATCACAGAGATACAGCTGTGAATTAAAAGTATCTGGAATTCACACCTCTATGGAGGGAATTGTAACACTGGACAGTATCCACTGCTGTAGGCTTTAGGCATCTGACATGTAGACATCCCTCTCTGAAATATTCATTTAGATTCTCTTTCTAATCAATAACTAAAGAACAGCATTTAATACTTTAATCTTCTTGTAATAAAGGCAAATGAAGAGAGGTTATCACACCCTACCTTGACACATATTCCTCTATTTCCTATAAACATCCTCTGGAAAAAAGTAGCTGGGATATCATTCTAGATGTCTGAAGTAGAAAGAAGGCTCTCAGTTGAGTTCTTTTTAAAGGAGGTTAAGGTCTTCCAGATTAAAATATTACCTACTGTAAATCCCTATCTTTCCTTTGTAGGTTTTTACTAATAGAATTGCCTTAATTTGTGCCAAAAAGGCAATTGATATTGCTTAGGAAAAAAAGAAACAAAAACAAAAACAAAACAAAACAAACAAACAAACAAACAAAAAACAAAGAAACACACCCCAGCTTAAATTATCCCAGATAACCATGAGTGCATGGCAAGATGTTTTATCACTGGTATCAATTCTATTTTGATACTGTAGAATCAGAGAATCATCTAGGCTGGAAAAGACTTTCAAGGTCATTAAGTCAGATCAACAACCTGATCTACCAAGTTCTATCCACAGACCATGTCCCTTTGTGGTATGTCCACACTGTCTCTTAAATGCCTTCAGAAATGGAGACTCTACTTTTTCCTTAAGCAGCCTTTTCCAAAGCTTGATCGCCATGAGAAAGTTCTTCCTAACATGTGATCTAAACTTTCCCTGGTGCAATTTGAGACCACATTCTTCGCATTCAACCCAAAGCTTTTCTTCTGTGCCTTCCTGTTATCATGCAGTAGTGCAATCATGAAATCCATTTAGATTAATTGAGTCGGTTAAATACAGTATTACCCATACCTGTATATTTGAGTTTATCCCGTTCATGTCACTGAAAGATAATTAGATGCATTCACTTCACCTATTAAGGATGCCAAGCTGCCTTTCTGCACACACTATACACAATGTTCTTTTTCCCTCATAGAAAATATAATATTTATTAATTATTTGACCGGTTTCCAACCTGTACCGCGGATCAGCTTACTTCTTCTTACTGTGATGAGAAAGAGTCCCAAAACGGACCATTTATGTGAATCTATGTACATACATACATTTTTATATTTACAATGCTGATAATGACTCATTTTCCTGAAATTGCTAGTGCTTTTGGCAGTTTTCGACTTAGATTCATCACAATATGCTATGCACTAAGAAAATGCTTGCTATAAGCAGCTAGAGAGAATACTAATCTTGCCCCTTAGTGGCAAGTATTTTGAAGACAATATAATTGTTTTGGCCAAAGACAGAAATCAGTAGTAATGGCATAATCTGTTCTTATCCTGTAACTCAAGCAAAAGTTTATTCTTCAGTTCCTATTGACATTCAGGAGGATTTGAGCTGTATTAACATTTTCTATGTATTCTAGTTCTATTGCCTGCAGCCCTAAACTTGGAAAATACATTATCTGCAGCATTAGCTGTTTTTTCAAGTTCATGAACTAAGAAATCCAGATTTATCTTGAATGTGAATAAATGATTCATTACAGGGATGAAGAAAAAGAAAAATAAGCCTTGCTGACTTACTTCTTTGCATCATGCCTCTGCATTTCCAGGAATTATTGTCACCTTCCATCTGCCAGCCTGCCAAAGCAGAATCTGAGTAACTTCCATGTGCTATAAATGTTTTTTTTTGTTTTGTTTTGTTTTTTTTCTGAAAATCTAAGAAATTAAGAGACTTCATAATAATCATCAAAGCACTACCCTTTTGTTATACTAAATGTAACAAGGAACATGCTAATAGAGGAATACTGTGATACAATATTTCAGTGTTCCGCATAATATTGAAACTAAACTTAAAAAAATCCTGGTCTTATTTACAAGCTGAAAGCAGTCAAGAGAAAAACAGTATGCTCAAAATAATAATAATAATAATAATAATAAGAAGAAGAATTAGAATTAGAATTAGAATTAGAATTAGAATTAGAATTAGAATTAGAATTAGAATTA
>JAPSGF010000093.1:887393-955593 GCA_035772895.1 Perdix hodgsoniae
TTCCCTTCCCTTCCCTTCCCTTCCCTTCCCTTCCCTTCCCATTTCCCTTCCCATTTCCCTTCCCATTTCCCTTCCCATTTCCCTTCCCATTTCCCTTCCCATTTCCATTTCTTTTTGTCACATAAGCTCAGTTCTGCTAAGATAAGAAGGGTTTACCCATTTTTAACAAACAAGAGAAGGCTAATGTTAGGAATCATCAAATAGAATTTGACATTTTTTATGCCATGTCAAATACTGCCTTCAAAATTGTCTGTCTTGAATCATTTGGTCTCACTGGAGCTCCTATAAATAGGTCGGTCTATCTAAGAAAAGACACATACAACTCTAGAAATGAAGTCAATCCAACCAAGAAAAAAACTTCTGGGGAGAAAAAAGAGGAGGAAAAAAAGTCAGCTTCGACTGCTGATGCATATCCTTGTAGTGTAATTGTTTCTGAATTGTTTATTCATCAGTCCTCTGTGAGAACATTATGGAAAAAATTGAAGGCACTTCATCAACACTGCCTCCATACTAGTGCAGGATCCATTTCATGAGCCTTACTAGAATCATAAATTGGCCTGCAGTCTAGGTAAATACTTAATAACAGAAGATTAACCTCCATTTCTTGTGATCTAAATTGAAAATGACAAATAGATTTAATGTTTTGGCACTTCATTTGGCTTTGTAAATATTTACCAAAACAAAACAAAATAAAAACATAAATACGTGAGGTATCTGATAGTGTTTTCTCTAAGGTATATTCTCTCAAAATCTCAAGTAGGACAGAATCACCTGATCAGTTAAGCAACAGACTTGCTAGGAAGTCAACACTCTGGAAAGAACAATTTTACATGCTTAGAATAAGAAAAAATAGGAGGAAATCAAACAAAATTAATGGGTTTCAAGATACTCCACAATTTAAATTAAATTAGATAACGAGAAGTGTAGCCTGCTTGCTGGAGGATTAGACTTTACATCAGAAGGAAAGACTTTTCCTGAAGCACACGTTCAGATCACTGACTTGTTAATATGCTGCCATGTTTGTGTACATGTTAACAAGTAAAGATGCACTCTTCTGACTTATATAGCTGTATTACAACAAAGTTTTCATATCTCACGATCTGGACTGGTATTGTATTGAAGGACTTTTATTATGGCTTAGACTTCTTATCAAAATTTTCTGGTTTTCCAAAATACCAATTTTCCTCATGGTTTACCTAGACATTTTATTGCTGTGAAATCGCATCAATGGTTAATTTTCTAAAAACATTTCTGAAGACGCAAATGTTCCCCAAATTTACCTTGGTTGTTTGTTTGCTATTTGTGCAATAACTAGATGAATAGCAAATGATAATTCAGTCTTTCATATCCAATTTGTATTGTAAATTGCTCTTCAGATGCTCTCTTTCATTTGATAGCCATAAACTTTCTTAGACTTTTCTCACACTGATGTCAAGTAAAAATGCCTCCAGTTGACCCAGTGCTTTACAATAGCAGACAGTGGGAATGAAAGGGAAAGGTGCCTTATGCTTTTTGGCATGATATTCAATGTATAAAAGTCACTTCTCAGCTATCTAAATGGAGAGTCTCTGTGCAGAATGACACCAAATAGGCAAAAGCTAAAGAAAGACAAGAAAGAGGTAATGTGTGAGGTCATTGTAACTAATGAAAGAATTTGATCTTTCTGAGAATTTTAATAAAAGAAAAGGAGATTTTTCTAGCTGAAGTGAATTCAAGGAGAAAGTATCTGACAGTAGTGAAAAGGCTAAAAAGGGTAGTGAAACTGCTGGAGAAAGACAGCAAAGGAGAAACAATATTGTATGAAACCATGGAGATGCTTTATAATATATAAAATTTCACTCTGAATTGAATTCCAGACTTCTCAGATGTGCACTCAATTCCCAGATAACAAAATTTCCTGCATCAAACAGGGTAATTCACTTAGTTTACCTATATGTGAGTTTTCCATCTGTAAAATAAAAATGAAGGGACGAAGGCCAATGGAATTTAGGTCAGATGAAAGGAAAAATTGTATCTTGTAAGACATATGGAATAATTTCAGTAATCCTTCTGATCTCCTCAGAGGCTTTAGTTGAAGTTCTCTCCTCAGTGTTGCACAGCATACGTTATAGTAGTTGTGAGCAGATGGAAAGTACCCAGAGAGGAGGATTAAACAAAATTCGAGAAATTTAAGAAATATCACTCACAAGGAAGACTGAAAAAACCTGTAAAACTCAGTTTGTGAATCTTGAGAAAACAGATAACTCAGGAGAAAAAAAAGGCAAGTGCCCCGTCCCTGAAGACTTTCAAGGGGAAGCTGGATAAGGCACTGGGCAACCTACTCTAGCTGCAGAGTTCCTGTTCATTGCAGGGGAGTTGGACTACATGGCCTTCAGAGGTCCCTTCCAACTCTAAGGACTCTATGATTCTAAGTGTGAAAATGTAGAAAGTGGTCTGGGAAAGGAAAAAAAAAAAAAAATAAGGAAGAAAGAAATTATGTGCTCTCCTTAACTGTTGTGGATAGGGCAATAAGTAATTGTATTATATGAAAAAAAGGATACTTTGATCTTAGGATAAAATTTTCTACTTACATCATTACTAAGAGTGATTTGTATGAGTGTGCAGCAAAATCTTCATTACAGGAGACCTTTTCCTAATTGCTTGACAATTACTAGCCAGGAATTAAATGCTTAGGGAGTTGCCACTGACTTCAGTGCAACTAAAATTAGTTATTTATATAATAGGAAATAAAGTTGCTGTGATGTTTTGTTAATTATCCAGTCCCCAGGCCTCCAGATTTTGTTTGCCTTGACATCAGTTAGAAGTATCAGTTTTCTGAAGTTTCAGTGGACTATGGGAGAAAGGTATCCTTAATCTCAATTTAATTTTAAAAAGGAAATTAATTTATTTATGTTACTTAATTACTTACTTTAATATATTTTGGATGAACGGCTATTACTGAAGGAAATGCCTCATCAAAATCTGCCTGTTTTGTTTCATATTAAAATCCATAACATCTGCAAGATTTCTTTTAAGCAGGTAAGTTGGAACTTATTGACAGGTAGCATTAATTTCTTACTCTTGTTAAAAAGTGAATAGGATTATTAATAATTTCTCACTATTTAAACTTAATATGGAGGTATCTTCAAATCTGTATTTTCAGTAAGGAAAGAAAGCAAGCTTGGAATTTCAAACGTGAATATTGCAAATAGTAGGTCATTATGGTCACAACATATTTATGTTTATATTAATATTTATTTATATTATGTTTATATAATTTATATTGTTGTTATATTACAACAACAATATTAATTCTTTTGAGAGGTTAGTTTACATGGCAAGAGGAATTTACTTACAAAGCATGGACTGCACAGCAGCAAAATAAAATTTTGATAGAGTCAATTGCTAACAGACTTTTAACCCTCTGTTTATGAAAGGTATAAGGACTCAATCTCATCCTGTTCTACATGTAGGAGTATCTATGAAAAGAAATTCAAAGTCAACAAGACCTTGAGAAAGTACTGATGATCTTTCAGAAATAGCTTATCTTCCCTGAAAGGCAGTTCTCCACTCAGGATACCTCTGGGTTATTTTCTTCTTTTTAGTGTTGAGAAGTGTTTCATTTTTTGCAGTCAGCCACTCTCGATAGAGACAGTGAGTGCTCCCTGTGCTGAGTGGGTGATGTGCCAGTTACATTCAAGGAGGCATTTTCTTCCCCTCAGTGGAATCCAGCACTTACCACTACTTTAGATTTGACAGATTAGCAGCCACACATCCTGTATTACTGAAGTTTCCAGTCTGTTTCTTTAATTCTATTTGATCTGATTTCAGACTGCATATTGGTTGCAGTAACCAGTGTATCCAAGACCAAAGACTCAGAATTGTTCCCTAAAATCTTCATGGTGCTTTTTATGGAATAGTATAGTAAATTAGATTTTGTATTTCTTTTCTTTTTCTGCTTGTACTTGCCAAGGTAGTATCCATCTGAATATTAGATTTTTGCAAGACGTCTGACTGCTTCAAAGCTAGTTTGTCTGACCACTGAAATTCAGGACATCAGAAGATACTTCTCCTACAAGTGGTCTTACAGGATCCAGATATTTTCTTCTATGCTTTTAACTGATAATAGATTTGTGACAGAACACCTTCCTGGGCAATTCTAGATTGTTTCCAATCAGTTGAATTTTTCAAATTGTGTTATATTAAGCTATCTTTGAAAGAGAAAATGCAGTTTTGTGGAACCCATGAGTTGTGGGTTTGTGTTTTTTGTTGTTGTTGTTATTTTGTCCTTCTTCTTTTTTTTTTTTTTTTTTTTTTTTTTTTTTAATTTTGGGTAAAATACTACTGCAGACAAATCACAGCAAAGATTATTTCCTCAGCCAGAAATACTTTCTCTCACCCATGTGGAATGAGGCCAAAATATAGACTGATCAGTTTGACTCTAGTGAGTCTATTCATAGAAAAGCAAAAGGAAATAGTGAAACTGTATAGAAACTGCAGTTTTGGCAAAACAGAGATTTCAAATGCTAGCTTTACTCACTCCTACCTCTATCCTCATACTATCAGCAAAGAGTCTGATCTGAGCAAAATGAAGTTCTATCCAGTAACTTTCATGTCTTTGCACAGAAAGATATGGAAGGATTTACTATTTTTCAAACAGTATATACAAATTTATGTATTATTCACAGTGATAGAAAATCATCTGGTTAACATACAAATGCACTGTACCTAGCACAGGAAATATATAGATTCAGTGTGGCAATTTACTAGGTTTACACCCTGTTTGTCCCAAAGTCTAATGGAGAACACTTCTATTAAATTTCCATACATGGCTGCCAACTACTCTTGCATGAATCCCCTTCTTCTTCAAGGTAAGCCTTTGCAATTTCTAAGTTCTCTAAACAAGATCAGTAGTAACCATTAATTACTGGTCTTCAATGAGTTTTCATAATTCAGCTGAGCTACTGTGAAATACTCTGAAGGTGCTTTTATGTCCTAAAATCAGAAGTATTATCTCACATTTGCCATGGCCTAAGAATACATCTCAATATAGTCATTTACTATAGCCCAGCTGATGAATAATAACTTACTAGATAGTTGCAATTTGGCATCACTCTAAGCCCACTTTTAGCTCATTCTCATGTTTGCAAGACAGAAGTATTTTGTGTCTTGTGATTAATAGCACCATGGTTCACCAGCACAGAAACTCTCAGAAATACATTAGAATCTGTATTACAGGTTCTGTTACGATGACAAATCATTAAAGTAAAAAAAAATCCACTATCATGTAGTCCAACCATCAATGCACCATCACTATGCTCATGAAGCTTTGTTCCTTTGTGCAACACCTACCCTTTTCTTGAAAACCTCCAGGGAAGGTGACTCTGCCACTTCTCTGGGCAGCCCACTTCTTTCCTTACACTAAAAGGAAATTTTCCCTATATCATTAACACTTGGCCTAAGCTTTGGGAATTAGTAAAAGAAACTGACATTGAGGGAACAAGGGGAAAAAACCTCTGAGTCAGTAGGTGACTTATTATATGATAATCAAATAAGATGAAAGAAATTGCTGATCTGAAAGCGAAGAGAAAGGTTGAAGATTTATAAACTGTAGTCACACAAAAGAAATTCCTACATCTTTAATTTGTAAGTGTGATTGACACTAAATGAGACTCTCATTTTTTTTAATAAATACATGAGTCTATATTGCTATCACTTATTATTAGCTTCTTATTTGCATAGTATTAGGCAATTTGCATTAGGAACTTATTTTTCCCTCCTCTATTTTGTTTTTCAAATGAATTTATGTTCACAGTGGGAGGCAGCAGGAGAATCCTGGATTTATCCACAGAGAATAGCAAACAGTAGGCAAATTTCCTTTTTGGTCCCCCGCTGACTTGCCAGAAGAAAAAAGATTGTTCAGTCATTGTGTACATTCAGTTCTCATCATCTGTGGTCCCAACAGGGGGTCAGTAAAACTGTCTTTGGGATTGCCAGTTAGCATTAAGTGTGCTGCTGACTTTTTGGAGGGTGTGGGTATCCTTGAGTTTAATTCTCAATTCAAAAGCCCTACTGCTGCTATTCTATTCACAGGCTATCATCTCACTGATTTGTATCCAGTTGATTTGCAGTCTTCTTTACATTTTTGTCTCTTAGGAAATCTCCACAACAGGAGCGACTCCACCTACATGTTTACAAAGTGCCAAACTGCAAGGTAAATTACTGGCTGAGGGGATGGTGTTGGTATCAAACTTTTGGGTACTGTGATCTTGGGCAGGCCTTTGAGAGATCATGTTTGTGGGCGTCGGATGGAAGCAAAAGTGTCCTGGGGACCAATCTCACTGGATTGACTACCAGAGCCTTAAACTAGACTCTATGGGAGAAGGCAATGGAGTTCCTTGTGAAAAAGAGAGGTCTGGTAATGCTGCCTTTTTAGTAAACTGTGGAGAAAAGACTCTATTGTCTAACTGGATCTTGGAGGACTCCTAAGAGAAGATAACATTGTCAATAGCAAGGCTTAAACCTTCTTGCATCTCTAGAGATGCCTGAACCTGCTGCTTCCCTAAAGTTACTGTATACCAATGCACACACCATGAAAAATAAACAGGAAGGACCAGAGGTCTGTTTGTGTTCAAAGGGCCACGATCTCACTGCAATTACAGAGATATGATGAGACAGCTCACGCAACTGGAATTGCTGTCATGAATGGTTATGTCTCTTTTAAGAAAGACAGGCCGGCAAGTTGAACTGGTGGAGTTGCTCTTTATTTATGTGAGAAAACAACTAGAATATATTGAGCTCCACTTGGGAGGGAATGATGAAGAGGAGAGCTTGTGGGTGTGTACTACAAGCCAGCGGATAAAGAGGAGGAAGCAGATGAGGCCTACAAACAGCTAGAAGTAGCCTCATGATCCCTGGCACTGGTTCTTTTTGGGGACTTGAACCAATCCTGGTATTTGTTGGATAAGCAACATGGCCAGGCACACAAGGTCCAGGAAGTTCCTCTAATGCGTTGGTGATAACCTTCTGATGCAGGTGGTGGAGGATCCATCAAGGAGGAGTGTGCTACTTGACCCTGTTTTTACTAACAAGGAATGGCTGGTCAAGGACATGATGGTTGTGGGATACTTGGGGTGCAGTGATTATGAGATGGTGGAATTAAAGATCTTGTGTGGAAGAAGCAAAGCAATAAGTAGAATTGCTACCATGGACTTCAGGAGATCCATCCATGACTTCTTAAAAAATCTACTTGGAAGTATCTCATGCACTAGAGTGTAATAAGATAAGGAGGCCTATGAGAACTGGCTGGTGTTTAAATACCACTTCTTTGAAGCTCAAGATTGATGCATCACTAGGAGTAAGAAGTTGGGGAAAGATGGCCAGAGACCTGCATAGATGAGCAAGGAACTCATGGATAAATAGAAAGGAAAGAAGATCCATGAGATGTGGAAAAAGGTCCTACCCAACTGGGAAGAATATAGAAATGTTGTTAGGGCCAGTAGGAATGTAATGAGAAAGGCAAAGGCCCTCTTGGAATTAAACCTTGCAAAGGAGGTAAAGGATAACAAGAAAGTTTTCTTTAAATATGTCAACAGTAAAAGGAAGACTAAGGAAAATGTGGGTCCCCTACTAAATAGGGTGGGTGTACATAGGAACTATGGTAAGGGTGGTGGAGCACTGGAACAGGTTGCCCAGAGTGGTTGTGGTATCTGCTTCTATGGAGATATTCAAGACCCAGCTGGCTGCCTAGCTGTGCAACCTATTGTAGGGTATCTGCTTTAGCAGGGGGGTTGGACCTGATAATCTTTTGAGCTCCCTTCCAGCCTCTCTGATACTTTGATTTTGTGATACATATTTTAGGATCTCTTCTAAGCAAACAAACAAATAACACACAAATCTTTATCACTCACACATACAGACTGCCTCTACTAAACTAGAATTATCAATAAGAGTTAGCTGCTCTTTGACTACATTGTACTGTCATAATGCTGGATTTGCATTGCAAAATATATTTATTGGGTGCCATTGATAACACTGATCAGATCTCACTCACTTTTTTACTCCTGTACAAACAACTTAATTTTCTCAGTCTCGCTTATTTTAGCATGCATTATCATTTACAAGAAGGTGATGTAATGGAATATGAACTGCAGAGTATAAGATACAGAGTAGAGGCTATATAATACTGATCTATTCAATATAACTATAACTTTTGTGGGCCAATAGTAATCTCCAAAAAAAAATAATGCCCAGCTTTCCCTCAATCCAACAACAAATTGATCTTCCTAATGAGATAGCTCAGACTGGGCAGACAGATTACGGGCATGCCATGATAGCAAATTAAACATACCTGGCACTATTCTCCCGCAACTAAGCATACTAATAATCCTTCTTCCTCCTCCAAAACTTCATGTCTCCATGCAACTCCCCGTGGATCAAAACAGTACCAAAGATGTACAATTTAAGTATATGTACAAGCAGGTTCTGATGCCAGGAATATTTTCAAGCACAGTTTAATTTACATGCATAGGTGTTTGTAGGTGTAAGAGACACCAGAATTTTGGTAATCATGTAATTTGTACAAAATAATATGTTTAGGTCTTCTTAAGTTGATTTGAGATCCAAGTTTGCTCAACTTCTAATAAAAGTTTCTGAATACTGAGCTGTTCAACAAATTGACTGCATGCAGCTATATTAAGGTAGAGGATAAGGTCTTTCTAAATAAAATGCAGTGAATGCAGAGGGTAAAAACTTCCTCCAGCCTAGAAAAATGCCAGAACAAAACACTTCAACGTTGATTCAGCCACCTAATTTTAGGAACTTACCCAAACACTTGGCTTTATATGGAGGTTCTTTCCGTAGTCATAGCGGTCATACAGCTTATATGGGGCATAAATCTGTACCTTGAAACATGATGTCAAATGAGAGAGCCCAGAGTGACTCATGGCCTTGGTTAGTATTCCAGCTAAATACTAAAATTTAGAATGATTCCTCTTTTTATAGATCAGTGTCATGGGGAAAAACTGCTCACTCATATGATTTCAATCTTATTGGGATTGAAGTGGTTTACTGATTGATTAACAACACATCATTAAAAAGCAACCAGTGAATTATATATCTGGCATTGGTATCAACAACACATCAAAGTTCAACACTAGGCAAACACAAAATATTAGAAATATCTACACATTTCTAAATGGTAAGCAAGCTTCTATAGGATCGCATTTGCATAATGAAGCAGTGTTCCTATGCATTGCATCCTGCAAACTAGGACAGATTGATTCAGTTCCTCTTTTCAGGCTGACTCCTTTTTAAAAATCATCTTTGTGATTGTCTCTTAATTTCTGTTCACTCTGATTGATGATTCTTTTTCAGGTGTCACTATTTGGGGACAAAAATCTCAGATAGTTTTGAATGCCTTGGTCATACAAACTCCTGTCTCACCAGCTTTCATTATACAGGCCCATCAGCAGATGGGGGAGTGTGTGAATTCACTCTCTGTTCCTGTATAACACATTTGCTTTTGAATCTCACCCGCTTCAGAACAGAAGACAGACAGTGGTATTTGCAAACAGCACTGTTGACATTATCAGAAGAAATCCAGCAGCAAAATAGATGGTCTACTTCCAATATTTTTACTCTGTATTTCGGTATATATTGTCTACATGCTTGAAAAATAAGGAGAAAGCAGATTTGGTGAAATTAGTTCTGGCTTACATTGAAATAACTGAATATGGAACTCTAAGGGTTCTGATAATTTAATGTTGTATGTATATTGCAGTGTTTAGAAATGGGTCTCTTTTTCTTCAGTTTCTTCTGAATAAATGTAAAAATGAATCTATATAGGCACTTCATTTTAGACACATGCTTTACTCTATGTGCAATTTCCAGACAATGCTTGCCATGGATAATTAGGTGGTCTAGTTTTAAATTATGTGAAGATTAGCAATTTGTATTTCCAATCCTTGTTTTAGATTAAATGTGAATACGCATGCACGTGGGTGTGTGTGAATGTGTCTCTGCATATATTAGTAAGAGTATCCCACTCAGAGGATGTGATTCCCTCCCTTTCTTTCCCCCGACTACTCTCCTTCTATCTTAAAAATTGGAACAAGTCTGAATTGGATTTACAACCTAAAATAAGTGACATTGCTGGAGGAAAAGAAGTAAATAATAAGCAGGTAAAACCAGAATACCAGAAGTGAAGACCAGGCAACAGCACTGCCTGCTTTAAAGTGCCTGCAGTCTCTGTCAGTTTAGAATAAAACAAATGAAACTACCATTTACCTGGCTCTCTAGTGCAAACCCTAAATGACTTCACCCTGCTTTAGTTCCTCAGGCAAAAACAGAAAATGTCAAGACTGAAGAAGAAGATGTGCCGAGACTCATGACCAGAAGGTTTTCAAGCCGGAAGGCAGAAAAAGATCCCTTTGTGGTTGAAGAAGCAGAATAAATTGCACATGTCTCAGCCTTGAGAGCTTTGGGTTTGTTTCTGTATTCAAGAAGCTCTAACAAACCACAGAATAAGCAAACAGAAATAAAAGGCAGCAAGCTATGTTTGCTCTGATTTTGTCAGCTTTTCTCTTAAAATTAAAAAGAAAAGAAAAAAAAAACAGAAGGAGGAAAAAAAAGAAAAGAAACCATTTTCATTAATCTAAATGGTCAGGTTTTACTAGCTGTGTGATTTGTTTACAAGAACCTGGGGTAATGATTCACTCTCTGGGACTAAGATTTATCTCTAGTTCTCGAATAAATAAGATTTTCACTCTGTTATGCAAAATCTTGAAAGGAGGAAAATATTTTTAAAATTATTATTTTTAGGCTGCAGATCAGAAGACACCTATGCAAAGATCAGAAACATGCTGAAACTGAAATCACTGAAAACCCACTGATATTACAGGATGGAAAAATACCATTGTCATAGGAAAGGAAGTATTCTAGGATGGGAAGAATCCCTTTGCTCTGGATGATATGTATGTGCTACAAACTACTTCTGATCACTGTGGTCCCCTTTCTGCCAGTGGGTATGGCTAGGAATAGTTCAGAAATAAAGCAGGTCAGATATAAAAGTCATGAGAACAATGGGAACAAGTGGATGAAATGATTGTAACGTTTGTATTGTATTCAAGTAGCATGCTCATTCTTCCTAAAACAAGCCAGTTAATAATAGCAGTAAAGCAGTCTGACACCTTGGAGATTTTCACACTGGGGCATGTTTTTCCTAGGAGATGAAAGGAGGAAGGATGAGACACCTCTTGTGCCCCTGCTTCTCTTGTTCACAAAAGATGCATTTCAGAAACAATGGACAAGTCTCATATCTGTGACAAATATTCCAGTTTAAGAGATGAACCATTAGATTCAAATACTGCTATACAATTGTTTCACACTAATTGTTCTCCACAACATAGCATTTAAGAGAACTTGTGATTCAGTTAAATAATCATTGGATAGAACAGTCAGCTAAAGTTCTTCCTTTCTCCTTTATTTTTTTATTTTTATTTTTATTTTTATTTTAAATCTACTGGTACAGACAAACTGTTTTTCGTTCCTGGGTTCCTGGAAGTAGCAAGCATTTCCAGAATCTACAACTCATCGAGCTGTAGACCTGGCCACAGCATGTATTTCTGCATGGAGGAAGGGATGGCCAGCAAGTGGCTTCCATGAAGATGAATTTAATAGTTATTCATCCAGTGTAATTTATTCATTTATTTGCTTAGGTTTTAATTACCTATTGCTACTAGTTTTCTTGGTGATGGTGAGAATGTTGCAGTTAGATGTCAAACTACATAGAATCACGGAATTTGACAGGTTGGAAAAGACCTTAAAGATCATCAAGTTCCACCATACACACCACCTAACCATACTACCCTAACTCTAATAACTCTCCATTAAATCATGTCCCTGAGCACCACATCCAAACAGTTTTTAAACACACCCAGGGATGGTGACTCAACC
This sequence comes from Perdix hodgsoniae, assembly GCA_035772895.1. Lineage (NCBI taxonomy): Eukaryota > Metazoa > Chordata > Aves > Galliformes > Phasianidae > Perdix > Perdix hodgsoniae. Next base: position 899,328 of record JAPSGF010000093.1, read on the forward strand.
ACCTCCTTTGAGAGGCTATTCTAGTGCTTAACAATCCTTTCTGTAAAGAAGTTATTCCTGATATCCAACCTAAAACTCATCTGGTGCAACTTGAGGCCATTTCCCCTCGTTCTGCTAATTTAGAACAAAAAAAACTGGTCATACACATCTCAAAATCTGCTGTTGGTGGGCAGCTTGTTTTAAACAAGAGATCATCAAAAGGTTGAGAAGATTTGCCTGGTGGTAGCAGTAATTATACCAATAGGACTGGAGTAACTCATAACGATGGCATTTAGCCACAACCTCTTAACACTCTGCAGGGAATCTAAAGGTCACTCTGTTTTCAATTAATTGGTTTCTGGGGGCTGACACTTTTCTGTGGCTTCCCTAAACTGTCAGGAGGGTTTACTTTTGTTCCTGTCCTGCCTTTCCTTCTTATTGGCTTTTTAAAATCGAGATGCACCCTTTCTTTGTATTGTACCTGTTCTTCATTTTCAAGGAGCAAAGACTATATTTGAATTTCCTTATCTACAGACAGATGTTCTTTATCTTTCATTCTCAAAATTGCTAAATACAAATATTGATTTACATCTTGATAAAATGAGATACTTGTGTATTTCTTGGCAAGGTGATGCAGATAACCGACACTGAGTCTAAACGAACCATGGGTGGACTTAATTCCTTGTTTTTTCATGGATTTCAATTGTTCAGCAAAGCAGATTAATCAGCTTTTTACATTTCTTCTAGACAAGAATCCAAGGAAATAAAATTACTTTACTAAGAAGTGGAGAAACCAGCTTGACCTATTTGAAAGTAATGTTTTCTGTCTAAAACATCTTAAGAAGTACGAAAGCTACCTCTGTCCACAGAATATACAATAAATTATGGTACAATGTTTTATGTAAACACCTACATTTTACATTACTAAAAATAGATGTGACATGCAATAAATCAGATAAGGAAGTTTATTTGAAGACTGGCTTCATAGATCCCAAGAAAATGATATGAAACATTGCTGAATAGCTAGAATCAACTGTAGACTATTGGTCATTTAAACTGAAATAGAAAGTTATTTGAATTTCCAAATAATTTTCTTTTTTTTTTCCCCCCCCGTGAAATGAATCAATTCTTAATAAATTATTTAAAAAGGGAAACAAATAAGAGAGAAATCAGAAAAAGACATATTTCTTCTTTGATTTTATTTACTCTAGTGTCTTTGATGTATATACATATACTGTAATAAGTGAAACATGTCTTTTCCAATGAATAGCCATAAAGGAAAAAAGAAGCAGACTGATCATTACAGAAAACAATGTTTCTTGGGCTCTGTACACATAGAGATGCACAATGTGAATTGAAACTTTTTTTTTACTACTATCAAAAGCTGTCTTTTGGCCTGTGAACCTTCCTTGATTAAATGTAGAACTCTAGACCCTGAGATCTATCAGTTAACACTAAGCTCAGACTCGCAAACCTTTGTGTTTGACCCACCCAGAAAAGAATTGCTGATTTTTTAATAGAAGGAAATGTGACGCTGCAGATGCTTACAATGATATTTCCTATAATGAAGAAAAGTGAACCAATCATCACAGTTTGGGGTTCTAGAGCAAAATAGTCCATTATGCTAACTCATCTTTATAGAGCATGTTGTAACATTTAGGTCAATTAAGTGGAGGTATTTAAAGATATCACAAATTATATTTGTCTTTATTTTCCCTATCAAAACAAAGATAAATTTTGATGCCCTTGGTGTCACAGGTATGTCATTTGTCACTGTGTAGTCACCTGCTTAGGTAATTATTCCTGTACATAAAGATAGACAGAGTGAGACACAGAAAGATAGTTATTTGCAAATCTTTAAATATCACAGATGTATTCTAAACAGGTGAAGATTTCTGTATGACTCTACTGTTGCAATAAACAAACCTTAGAAAGTCTATAGTAAAATGAGAAATAAAAACAAAGTGATTGAAGATATCCTTTAAAATCCAGGAAAATAGGATTTGTTGCTGCGTGTGGTCCACTTGTAATATCATAGCAATGCCACTTATCTCCTAAAGAGCTGTTTTCATCAGTATGTCTCAAAGCACGTTACAAAGAGATGTTGATATTCCTTTCTGTAAAATTGAAAGAAGATAAGAATTGTACAAGAGTGCTCAGCAGTCTGTTCAATCAGGCAAGAATACAATACAATTCCTGCAAACTTTCATTGTTCTTAGCATTTGGCAAAGATGCTTCTCTCTTTTGCTTACTCAGAAATCAGCCAGGAACTACTGAAATAACTATAATTAGACATTTCAAAAATAGCTGTGAAAAGAAAGCCCAATCTTATCTTCTTGAAAGCATAAGCCCCTTCTTCTACACACACCAAAATGCTTCGAAGAGCAAAGATGAACTGTAGGTGCCATAATAGCTTAGAGTTTCCCATAAATAAAATATATGCGGATAGCCAAAAAGACTTTTAGAAAAGTTTCCTACTGGAACAGTCTATACTGCCATGGTTCTGCTGCCATTTCTTGTTCAAGCAATATGCCCCAAGTGACTGTAAAAGATTTAAGGAATCCGAGTGGAAAATATTGCACTTAGACACTTTGGTTCTACCACAGAATGTGTATTGCAAACATTTGCAGTACATACCATCAGATCTTACTTGGGAATTTTATAAGGGCGATTATGCAAGATATGTCTTAGGATTCAGTGAATTAATTGGAGTTATAGTCCAATAAAAATATGAAACTGGGAAAAGATTTGGAGACCTCATACACCAAGCCAGAAATCCTGCAGTTAGCCAACACAGCCTGCTTTTTCAGGTGTTTAACTCCAAACGTCTGTAGGTCAAGTATTCTGCTCTTGAAAAAGAAATTGATACTATCCTCAGCTTCACAAGCCCAATTGCTCCACAATTTATACCCTTTGCAGTTTAGCTAATTTCATCTCAAGTGATGGTGAACCTTTAGGCTTCATGTTTTGGTTGAGACTGAGGCATAGGTTTCAAAGAGAAATATTGGATAAGGCATTTTTCTGAGGAGTTAGTGTCACAGCCTGTATTGCTTAATTCTCCTTAAAGCTAAAACATACAAAGAAAGCATAACCGATCCTACACAGATACTAAACACCAAAGCTCTGTACCGAGAAAAGCACTCTTACTTCTCTCTCCCAGCATTTAGGAGATTGTTCTACAACCCATCTCTTTCTCATAAATTTTGTTAACCTCCTTTGATCTGAGGAATTCACATACACAAGAAGAAGAGGACAGATGACAAGACGTGGAATGTGCAGAGAGTGATGCTGCGAAGCTTGTAAAATGACATGTTCAGAAACATTTGTTCATAGGGATCAGGCAAATGGATTTCAAAGTATTTTTTTGCAGTCCTTTCCTCTGAAGAAATCTCAGAAACTACAACATGGGATAGGACAGGAAGTAAGTTTTATTTATGCATTTATATTTATACATTCATATTACGTTTAATGTCTCTCTCTTTCACAAGAAACTTCATCAAGAAAGTTAAAGGAAAATCAAACAATACCAAGAAGTAGTAAGCAAAGACTGGCTGCAGTATGCCATAAAAAAAGATAAGGGGAGTTAAGGGAAGAGAAAAGTGAAGTGTTGAGCTTTGCTTGGTGTATGCAACGTGAGTTCTTATACCTGATTTCTTATCACTTGGCTGGCTGCACTGTAAATAAATCTCAGCAGGCACTATGCCTCTGTATGTGTTAGTAAGGCTTTCTATTCACTTATGGTGCTCCAGCAATAATAAACTACTTGATAGAACAGCAGGAAAGACTTCAATATATTTTACAGAAAGGCATGCTGGTTCCTATGCTGTATCTAGCCAAAGAAAATGTAGATGATTACGCAAATAGCCCCAACAGACCCATTCCAGGGCAATGACTAAAATCTGAGGTACAGAAATGTTATTGTTTTGGTATTGGTGTGAAAAATTGTTATCAGGACAAAAATGAATATTTTCAGGTGAGACCAGGCAAAAACAGGTGTCTATTTAACTTACTTGTTTATTTAAATTTGCACTGAAGTTTTTTAAAATAACAAGAGTCAAATCTGCCATTTGGTAAATAAAATGGAGTTTGTGAATTACCTCACTACATTGTTACAACAGCACTGAATTTTACGGAGAGGAAATCTTTTAGAAGTAGAGCTTTTCCCTTAATCTGTGTGGAAGATGTCACAGAGTTTGTGCTCAGTGTCACTGTGACAGAGATTGCTGGCAACCCTTAAATTTCACTGGCTGAGGAGTTACTTTCAGAAATGATGAAGCTCAGAAACACTCTTCTATTCACAGCTCCTCCCATACCTGCCATGGGCTAATTATTAAAATTCAGGCTGATCATGATACATGAAATAGGATATTTTGTGTGGATGATATCTTCAGTATAAGTTTCAGATCTAATGACTAATTATGCACTCAATAAAAAGGTGATACTCTCCAAAACCTCCTAAAAAAGTGTGGTTTATGAATAATTCTTCAATTTTAAAATGTTTTAAATAACAAGACATCAGCATCTCTAGTGAATTTTGATACAATGAACACCAAATAATGAATTTTAAGCATTCCTTTGTACAACTACATCACTTCACTTGTGGAATTGTAGATGTCTGTACCTTCTAAGGTGTTCAGAGAATTTTCCTACATCACTAGATTGGAAATTAGTTCTTGCATTATACTGTTGGTTCATAATTATTCTGGGGAAGCTGCTTGTACTGTTGTCCATTACTCACTTCACTAATAAGCTGGTCAGAAAGGAGGTACAACATTCTTTCTCATTCTTGGATGCTGGTGAGTGTGAAATAGTCTTGTTTTCTCCTAATATCAAGGTATGCAATCTGCTAGTGGAGATGAAGAAAGTTAAACATGTTACTACTTTGACAAAAAGAAATATCATAATTTTATTTAACATTAAAACATTGGTATCTGATGCAAGTCTTATATTTTCTATCTCATAAATTCAGCAAAAGGCCAGTAACTTGCAGATGAACATGCAATGCACACAGATCAACTTGGCAAGTAACATAGAACTTATGTAATGATCAACATAGCCCCATGTGTTATTGTATGGAACAGTTTTCATGTTTATCTACAGACTACTAATAAAAAATACTAAAGATATACAGCAATATTTCAGTCTAATCCCTTGCATAACTAATAATTTAAATCTAATAATCAGTGTATTTAACAAAATTATTTATGTCTGACTAGAGATACAGCAAGTCATTCATCTCCTAGGAGACTCAGCTCAGTTTCTGGACACCTCTCTGAATTTCTCTCCAGCGCTATTGACTATCTCACAGGAAACAAATGTAGTATCCTTCCTACTTTGCGTCAGTTCATTGATCCCTCTCATCTGACAGCAGTCATAAGCTCACAGTACACTTATGAGCAACCAGCAAAGGGTGAAATTATTACCTTCTTTTCCCTTTTCAACAGAAGACACATCTTTACCCAGGAGTTTAACAATGGTTCAAGCTATAACACATGATGCAGGGAACTATAATGAAATGGGAGAGCAAGCTCTATTGCCTCCCCTGAGTAAATCCAGGTATTCCTAGGCCAATGACAGGAGATTTGTGCAAATTTGATTGTGAACAGCAAGGTATTGCTGGCTACATGGAGCTGGCAGGCTGTTGTTGGCTCAGTCCATTTAGGAATCAGGCAGCTGAGATACCAGCTGTGTGTTCCCAGTGTATCTTCTGTAGATCCTGTTAGTGTGAGCTGCAAATAGAAAGTCTAGGGATGATAAATACGTTCGATAATACTGTTGCCAGGACTTGATTAAAAGGAGTGTGTTTTAAGGGGGAAAACAACGATAGGGGACATAACTTTTGCTGATGGCCTTCATTTCAGTAAGTGGAGAAGTTAGTTAACCTAATTTAACTTTGAAGAGGGAGGATTGCCCTAGCTGCCTCAAGGGATATTTTAATTCCTGCTTCATAGAGCAATCTAGTGTTTATAACACTTGTCAGTGGCTGTGGGTAGAAACAGACTGAGGTCCCAGTCGCTGATGCTAGGACAATGTGCATTTTACATGAAATCACAATTGGGAAAAACAGATAAACAACCCTTGGAACAGGAGCCTAGACATCCATGTCCTCTCAGAGGAGGTCTCTAGCCTTGCTGCTGGATCTGGCCTTGTTACCACCTTATTTTTCCAGCCCAATGAAGTCTGGATGTTTTTTCTGCACACTGCAAGACTTTTCAGCTGGCATTGTTGAGGCATTCTGCCCTCCCTCCAAACAACCTCCAGTTTGTTGGCTAAGCAGATTGCTAGAAATGCAAGAGGTGGGGAGTTAAGTCCCATTAACCAGAGGAGAGAACTGAATACAGATCATCCAAAGTTCTGATGGCTGTTAATCTGCTCCTATTACTCTTGTGAGGGACTTTGCATTGGAAAAAAAAAAATTAAAAAAAAAAAATCAACCACTGCTATATTTTCTGGGACACTGGGAAACCAGCAAGCGCATTATGTACATGGGATAAGAAAACTTCCATCATGGAGTTTCTCAAGCAACAGAAGGAGAAGACATTTCTTTGTCAACTTGGCACAGGCTTGGGCACAAATGAGGTGCTGGGCTGCTCACTCTTTTAAGGGGTAAGTGAACAAATGGAAAAATTAAGCTTAAAATGTAAAATGTGTTTAAATTAAGCCTGAATAAGAGCAGTCACTTTCAGGACTGAAAATTTGAAATTATGGACCAAAGCCCAGTCTGAATCTCCTCTGGGCTGTAGTCTTTTTAGACATGCTTCAGATGCCTTATATAGTGTTTCACAGGAAAAGAGAATCCAGGAACAAGTTGAATTCTAGTTACTGAACTTCTTCTCCACGAAGTCCCAGATGCAACCTTTTATTTATTTTGTCTGTTCCATTATGTCTTATGTTTACCATTATTGAAGACTAAACTCTTATTGGAACAATGGGAGCAGAAGAGTGGCCAAATTTCTCATTTTTGTTACAATAAAAGGAGAAAGACTTTCAAAAAACCATGTACGTAACCATACTGTTCTCACAGCTCTTTTTCTATTCAGAAATGAACTCTTATTATGGCATTTTATCATGAGGTAAAATAGATACACATGCTGTTTGTAATGATAAATAGATTTTCCCTTTTCTGTCCTGTTTCTAAACTGGCACATCTTTCCACAATTCTTTAGACAACATCCTACTTCAACAGTGAGAGGATAAAGTTGGAAATCAACACAAGATACATTAGGGAGTACTAAATAAATTTCTTTGTGATTAATGAAAAATCATGGTAATGAAAACAAGCTCATAATTCTCACAATTCTCACCGTTGAGAAGGAAGCTGCCTGGACATCACTGCAATGAGCAGATAGATACATCTAGATTGTAGATTATCTATAATAGCATTTAGCAGGCAAAAACAAAATACATAGGTGTAAACATATCAACAGTCCCATGAACAGTCTGTCTGTAGCAAGAAATTTTCTGAACTTCCACAGTAATTTTCTGAATATCACTACACCAGAACCACCAACATATGAACCTTTATACACAAAACTTTCCATTGCTTTTGCTACCTGTTGCTAGAAGATGCCTCATAATGGCAAGCAGAACTGTCAGAAGGAAACAGATCAAAGAACAGAAGGATGCATTAGACTTGTACCATCCAGAGCAGCGTTGTCTCTTAAAAATCTTGAGATGCTCCCATTTCCCCAGATTCCTAAATAATCTAAAATGCCTTCTGGATAAAATGGGCAAAGATGAGTAAAAAAGCATGCTCAAAAACTGGAAGATGAGTTAGGATAAATATTTCTATTGCATCTTTATCTTATTTTAAAATAGTGTTTAATTTTATTTTATTAATAGTAGAAAAAATATTTTTTACCCATATGTCTGTGGGTTTTTCTTACACACCGCAAAATCAATGCGCGCACGAATTGCTCTGTGCCACTTTCATTTCCTGACACACAGACAGAGCAAGTGGTTGTTCACAGCAGTTGCTTCAGGTCTGATATTTATGACATTTATAGTAATTTATCTTTATGTACCTCTAGATTTCCTGGGAGTAAAAAATACTATATACATAAGCACAACTTTTGTATTACATAGAAATGGACATGAAAACAGAAATGCTAGTAACTACCAAGACTGGAAATCATAACATTTAGTCCAGAACAAAGGCTTTAGCATAGCAAGACATAATCAAGACTGAGATCAGAGGTTATTTTGAATCACAAATCAAAGACACCAAAATGATGAAACTTCCATTAAAAACATCAGTGAAGTACAATGTTTCCCAAAAATTATGAGCCTTGAAAAAAATGAAGAGATACAGCAATGTTGTTTCTTTGTCAAGGATCCTGAGGAAGCGTAAGCAAAAACTTCAAGTATCTACAGAGTTTGAGGAACTTTAAACACGATGTTAGGTAAATGCTCAAAATGCTGGAATGTTCTGTGAAGAGAGTTCCTACTCTTCAGGCTGTTCTTTGTGAGGCACAATTAAAAATTAATTGAGCTGAAAGGCAAGAAAATTATGATTCTATAGGTAAGCTATTAGGCAACTTGGCATTTCTGCTCCAGTGAATACTTCATATAAAATTATGTAAATATTCATTAGAATGTGTCAGGAACTCATGTCTCCCTTGTCACATGAATACCTTAATCACTATTATCTTGGAGACTTTTGTCCAATGAATATTTAGTTGTTCTATAAAGTTGAGCAATTTCAGGAGGAGGCTTAGAGACACTTTTCTTGAACATAGGTTTTGAAATATTCTCTATTTCAGTTTCAATCCTGACCACCTGATGGAATTAAAGCCATACATCCCAAACCCAAGCACACAATGAAAATACGTCAGTAAAGAAGGAAATACTGTCTCTATTGTTGATGGTATTTGTACCAAAACATGGAGCTGACATTTAACCAAAATTTCTACTTTCATCAATACATATATATAAATCACATTTTCTTACTGCACAATACAGAAATTCAAATTCAGTTGTAGTAAGTGTCAAAATAATATTAATTACAATACAGTTTATGGCATTTTCTGGTTTGCATCCAGAAAGAGATGTGGATCTTACAATATCAAAGAGCAACAAGAAAAATAAACTATGAAAATTTGGGAACTAAGAGATTTCTTCCAGGGTTTTCTTAGAGATACCAGTGAAACAGGCTAATGTAAATGTACACATTGATACAAAATCTAGACTCACATCCACAGTTTTGTGGAGCCTCTGATTTCCATTGAGATTCCATTCTATAATCCTCATTTTCCATTCAGATGCAGATAAGTATTACCTCATTGTATGAATGCTTTAGATCCTACTCTTCAAATGACATGAAATTTAAAAAATTGCTGATACTATTTATTTTTAGCAAGTTCCTCACCTGCAGTTCTTTTCTTGACTCCTGTAGAGAATCACAGTTCTCTTTAATAAGCTGCTTTGTAGGTAACTCAAACACACTATCTTCTCTGCCTTTGGTACATCTAGGAAAACAATGTTTTCTGTTTCCCTTGAAAGTTGATCTTTAAGAAAGTCAGTGCATGTGAAAAATGTTTTGAGGTCTTTCATTCTTATGGACCTTCTTCTAACATAAAGATTATTTCATTCTCATTAGTTTTCTGCAGTTTAATGAGTGCGGTTTTTAATATATCCCTGTTATGCCAGAACACAAAAAATGTCTTTTGCATTTGGACTGGACAGTGATAAGCAATGATGAAGTAGTTTGTGTTCACTTTCATTTCCAGTGGGAAATAATCTTTATTCTTTCTGTCAGCTCGTTGGGCCACCATTGTGCTCTGAATATGTTACTGTTCCCTTATGTGAACTGGCAAGCACTCACAGAAAAACCGTGCTCAGATGAACTTCTCCATGGTGAGCACTTGGGAGCCTCTGACATGACAAAGGACATAATTCCTTATGGTATCATAGCAAAGCCTGCATTTTATTGAAGTTTGCATGCTTGTATCACAGATAGTAGAAGGTTGTTTGCTAATTCTGATATGTTCACCATAACCACATTAATCTTAACTGTTCTACTTTCATCGGACCCAAGGGATGATATAGTCTACCTTGCACACATCTTCCAAGCTTTTATTCATGTTATGAAGAAAAGCTCTTGCCCAGTAGGAAAAAAGTACTTTGATTTTGTTCCTTTTATATCCTAAATGAAATACTAAATTCTTGTAATTTTACAAGTATTTTTAATCTCTTGGATTACTAACAATAACTTCAGTGTGTTGGAGAATTAGTAAACTAAAGCCATAGTAGTTCAAATGAGTGGTAGCAATGAAAACATTTACGTGTGAGAAATCAAAATCAAGAAATTTGACATTTTGTCTTTTACTATTGAATTCAATTCATCTAGCATTTGCTCCATGTAAAATAGATTTCATGTATTGCATTGCCTTCATAAACTGCATCTCTCTGTATGGATAACAGAAGGGTTCTTGATCAGTACCGTAAATGAATGGTAAACTTTTAAATGAACATTATGAGTCCCTCTGAATTAATTTTCTTGTTCTGTTCACTTTAAAACGCATGACTGGGAAGAGCAAATCCTGATTATACTTAACACTCTTCCCACCTCCAACCCATTTGTAAGATAAGATAAATAAACAAACAGTGAAATACTTGCATATGAAGTGGAATATAATTACCCAAGACCAAATAGAAGATCAGTGGGAGAATATAAAACCTAAGCTTTCTGCTTTTTTTCAGTCAGATCTTTTTCTTTAAAAACATAATATTTCAAAAGGATAAGAGGACAAGAATGCGTTCCATCCCATCTAACTCTAGATAATACAGCTAATTGTATAGATGTCTTCTGCAGTCAAAAAAGAGTTCCAGAGGCCAGATTGTTCCATTCATCTCAGCTATGTCAGGACAGAATGAGTCACTGTTTAGAGTTACAGTGATAAAAGAGGTGATAAATACAGCTAGATGATTGAAATCATCTCCCAGATTGCTTTTAGATGGCTGACAACTGCAAAAAAGGGGAGCCCACTTCCCAAGAAACAAAAACTCTTTCATAGAAACCTTCAAAAGGTCTTTTGCTTTTGAGCTGTCCGCTAAGAAAACACCAAACCTTCATAATTATTCCCTATGCCCGAAACCATTATTTCCCAGTGGAAAAGGTGAGCACTTTGATTCAAAAGAGAACATGCATTTATGAGGTGGGCAATAAGTAGATGGGAACTCCGTGTTACATAAGATATTTACTTCGAAGTCTCAGGTCAGAGCAACAAGTACCGTCCCAGATTACTCTGTATCAGTGGAGAAAACATTCATTTTCAAGGAATTTTTTTTTGTCTTAGCTGTAAACCAATTCTGGGAAACTACCTTCTCAAAAGAGAGGTCAAAGGCAGGCATTAAAAAAGAGCACCTTTTCAAACTTGCGAGTAGGATTTGCAAAGCAAAACAATGGCAATATAATGGTAAGTACTAGTTCTGATAGATGCATTCTGTGAAGCAAAATTCAAACCGAGATTTCCTGCCAGCCACAAATTTTTTGTTTGCATAACATTTCCATCTCAAAAGAAGCAGTGAAATGCCAAGATTTGGGAAAAGATTATGTAATCTTCTTTCTCCACCCTAAAAACACTCATATATATTAAAAAAACTGTTCTGTATCATTTTCAGTAATATACATGTGTTTTTGTAATGCAACTTCAACAGATTTAACTGGTAGCTTTGTGTTATGCATTTTTGAGGGGAGATGAAGGACTGAATAAACACCAGTAGTTTATCTCTGCTAAGCACCAAGAAATTGTTTCTTCTAGTCATGTAAATGCTGAGGGTTGCAAACGATCAACCCAAATGAGGGTTCAGAGGGAGCACAAGTCTGGAATAGTAAGCAGCCCCTACTTTACATCACAGCTGGCTCTACAAGTCCACTTACAATCACGATGATTGTACACAGGTGAAAAAATAAAGTTTTGTCAGAACTGGTCCATACAAGGACTTTATTTACCCAAGCTAATCATTCATAAAATAAAGCATGAAGCTTATCATCTGTCACGCAGTGTGATCCAGGTAACTGAATATATATATTAAGGTTGCTATGTTTCTTTTTCTATTTCCCTTACTTCCAGTGATGAAGAATTGTTACTGAAACTGATTTTCATACATACCAAAAAGAGAATGTGACAGAGGATACGAGATTACAGGCCAGTTGGGAATGATGAGCTGTATAGCAGAATTTAAATATGAAGTTTACATCAATGCTTTTTCATCAGTTTATCGTAATTCCTCAAATTAAGTTATCAGTACCTATCTTAAATTACTCTTCTTGAACCAAGCTTACTGCACTGGTTGTATGTACCAAATAACTCTCTCCAACTCTTGGCAAAAGTGTTCCTCTGACATATCTTGCTCAGAAACCACCACCAACAACAAAAATCCAGAACATTTGCATCTACATCTATTGTTATTCCTTTAATTATCTACTTTGAAAAATAACACTGTCACTTTGTAACTTTCCGTGATCCTTATGCATCCTATTAGCACTCTTTAGAATTACAGAATGGTTTCAGTTGGAAGGGACCTTTAAGATCATCTAATTCCAATCCATCCACAACAGTCAGGGACACCTTCCTCTGGAGTCCAAACAAGCATTCCTCAGACACTGACACTATGAGATAAATACAGGAGATGCTTAATGCTTAGAAGTGTAAGAGTTAAGCGACGTTTAAAAAAAACCTATTTCAGTAACAATCCACTTCTCAGAAATAAAACTGTAATATGATTAAAAGTAATTACTCTCCTAGCAGTATACTCTCGTGATGTACTCTTTCTTGAATTAATGTTCATTGGTTGAATATACTCACATCATTGCCAGTGACCTGCTATTTGTTTTTCGTTAACTGTACCAATTAAATTCATTGACAATTTTGGAAACTCTTACTTCACTGATTAATGCCTATTATAATATGCATAGGTTGCTCCAAAAGTAATGTCTCCATTTTTTTAAATTATTTTTTTATTTTATTTCCCTCCCCTTGTGGAAAATACAACAGAAACAAAGAACACAATAACACTATTTGAGAAAGCAAATTCTCTGCTACAAAATATATATATTTTTTCAACACAGTCACTACCATGAGCTATGTATTTTCACCAGTGATGAACAGGAGCCTGCAAGCTGCACTTGTAAAAGTTTGCACCAACAGAAGAGATCCACTGTCACTGTTACCAGTATTGAAACACTCAGCTTTGAAAACACCTCGCTGTGCTCACAACCTCTCATAAATCTTCAACTGTCAATGAACGTCAATGGGTACCATTTTATCTGCATGGAGAAACACAGTGACACACCTCTGCTTCATACACACTCCCATGTTAGGTGCCATTCTGTCAGACTGTTCCTCTGCTGCCATCTGTCACACAGCAACAAAATGTAATGGAACACTGATAAGAAGGTTCAGCATTTACTGCCATGCTACCAACACCTACTTCTGATTTTGGAGGCCAACATCATAAAACGGGGCATTTACTTCAGAGTAGCCCTCATAAATCATATGTGTCCATTAAAATGTTTGTTTGGGCAGAATGTTTGTGCTTGGATTGAAAGGTTGGAGTAAGTGAATTTCTTCATGCTCTTTCATTACATGCAGAAGCAATAACTTATGCTTATTTAGTAAATGACTTCTCACAAAAAGGCAGAAAGTATAAAAAATCAAAAGAGTAAAAATACTGACACAAACATATCTCATTGCAATAATATTTTCCTTAATCTTTAAAATAATCTGCAAAATGAAACATACTTATAGTTTGAGTCATTTGCATCTTGCTTTTTAGGTTCCTACAATTTGGATCACATGATCCCATCTAAGTTACTGTCATGAGCATAAGTAGTAGGTCAGCACGAGCTGTTTCACCCCTCACAGTTCTGTGAGCAGAACAAATTTGTGTCAATGCCTTGGTTTTAATCACTGCTACAACACTTCTAAGGATTGAAAAGGTGAATTGCATTGGTTTAGAAAAACCTGATGTTGGGAAGATCACTTCACTGCTACCTGTGGTCCAGATACATGAAATCTAGGGAAAACAAAACAAAACAAAAAACACCAAAACCTTATTGAACTGATAGGGGCGCGTGGGTTACAGAATCAAAACTGCATATTCTACTATTCATCCTGGACAAATCCTGTTTCGAAGAAGTGCTTTTCACATAAAATTCTCCAATTCATTCTTTTTCCACAATCCTGGGTCTTTCCAAAATTCTACTTCGTGGTAGACAAATACTCAATTTTGTCTTAAACACAGACTCAGAGCAGTAAAAGAAATAGGGATATTGTCTTTCAAGATTTGATTTAAAAACATTAGTAAGACTGTGTGTCAGATGAATGTAGTGTTTATGGATGACTTCTGGATATTTAACAATTAAACTAACTTTAAAAAATACAGAATCTGCTGTACTCAATTGCTGCAGTAGACACTGCACTACAGAACATTTCTTTAGTTGTTCTTCTTCCCTTCTTGATGGTAGAAAAGAAGATAACAAATCTCCCTCTCCACCCTACAATCTAAAAATATTATCAATTTAACACTTTTATATTATATTATATTATATTATATTATATTATTTTATTTTATTTTATTTTATTTTATTTTATTTTTCCAGATCCCCCAAGTCTTTAAATGATTCTTTATCTTTAAACCCAAGGAGGAATATGGTAGCTGTTCAATAGCTCATAGAACGACAGTACACGACATTTAAGAGGAGAAGGAACAATCCTCAAAATTATCTGATAGATTTGCACTTTGCTGAACAAAGCTTTTAAGACTGAAAACTAGCAAGGACAACAAAGCTAATCATCTTTCTTTTGCCAAACATGCCATATGTACTTTGATAACGAGTGATTAGAAACATAATTTTATCTGTCATCCAAGAAACATTACCCCATTCTACCATGGTCAGTAGTGAGACAGAGAGTTGACTGCTGCATAATGAGCTGGTAACAGGCTCAGATGTTCCCTCCTTCTAGGAAACTAGAAAACTAGCTCAGATAGTTTTTTGCCTAAGATATGATGAAATCAAAGCCCTCAAGAAAAACTGCTCTGAGGGTTAGAAGCGTTGTAATTAGAAAGCATGAAGGAATACTTACTCTTTTTTTTTTTTTAATGCTGTTTATAGTTGGGTCTGATTAGAAGCTAACAGAGTCTTTGGAGATTTGTAATGAAGTTAAACATAATTCAGTATGTTCAGAAGAATCCACAAACAAATAGCCAAATTTTGATAGTGCCTAATGCTTTATAGAAAAAAGATTTTATTTTTTCTTATATGAAGTACATGAATTAACAGCCAAAGAAAATTTGAACATCATTTGATATGACTTAGTCACTTTACCATGTCAACTATCACAAATCTCAGGATATCTAGTGAGAGACGTAAAAGTGATTTTTTCCTGCGCAATTAGGTGGGAAACTCATTTTTAATTTTCTTCCTCTTTTGCCAGTGCCATGCTACATTACATCTAATTTTCATCATCTTTTTTTTTTTTTTTTTTTTTTTTTCCAGGATATAAGAAAGTTGAGATTCTTAGGAATAATTTAGTGTTGTTTTGAAGCAATTGTATCACAAGGTTAGACTGGCTGAAAGAACATATTTATCACACTTGCACAGAACAATTATATACCGGGTGTGCTGTGTTTGGTCTTGTCATTCATAGGGCATAACATTTTTCCTTTCTCCATGAAAATACTGTGAAAAATATCACAAATACTTTAAGAAATACTTTAATACTTTATAATACTTTAATACTTTTAATACTTTAATACTTAAAATAAAATAAAAAAAAAATGAGTCTACGAATTCTTTGCATACCCAAAATAATGTTTTCCACACAATAATTACTGAAGCTAGGTGTTTTTTGCAAGGCATCACATTGTAGAAGCAGCAGCAGAAACAGCAAGCTGTTTTATTTTTTCTTGTTTCATTTGATGTATAGATCACCCTATTCTAACCTCACTTCCCCCCTCACTTTCTCCTGTGGTCCCACAATCTCTGTCCAACTTCACCAGCACCTATGTTGTAGAGAATAAGCCTACCATTAAGACAATGGAAGAATAGAAGCATGATTTTCTTCTGCTTTACTTTTTCACTGTGAAGACATGAAAAATATGAAAGAAATACAAAGAGCAATGCACAGCATACAGACTGATACAAACCATGGTACAAAACATCCCTCATGCTTATCACATTCAATGATTACCAATCCTGGCACCAAAGAGCTTTTGTTTGGTTTGGTGTTATATGCCTTTTGAATCATGATACTGAGCTCTTACATTTGTGTAATACATGATACATACCATACATGCAAAAAAAATGGGATCCTCCTCCATTGATGAATATGCACACAAAATGTTATGGTCCGTGTTATAACCATGTTATGGTTCTCATATTACAGAAAGAAACCAGCAACATAACTGATCACTCTCTGACTCAGTTTTGTTATCCCGATCAGTCTTCCAACACGAGTTGATTGGATCCTGCGTCCATTCCCCAGAAAATGAACTCAATTGCGCAGACATCTGCTAGCACCTCAAAATTAGACGACACCAATTGGTTCTGTATGCACAGGGGAAAATAAATTAATAAATAAAATATTTCTATGCAAAAAGCGTATTTCCACTGCAAAATCTTCTACAGACCTCAAGAAGAGACTCTAATTATAGTGGCATAAAGCCAACAAATTTGGTTAGGTTTATGTTTAATATTTATAATGCAGATAACTTAGCAGTACTTTGTTTTTCTGTTTGTAAGGTTTTGAAGCTTACCACAGCAAGAGTATTTTGTATTCCATTGAATCAGGATAAGTGGGTTTTACCTTTCTTGCTTCACTTTAGAAGCACCTGCTTAACCAAGATTCTTATATTGCTCCATATGGTGGAAAACAGGCTTATAAATATCTTGAAGGCTTCAACAGTTCACTAACTCCTTCCTCCAGTAATTTTAAAATGTCCTCCTGAGTACATCCAAATAGATAAACACAAATTTCAATTTCTCTCTTGAGGTCCACACATTTCACTTGCTGTTGAGTTACTGGGAGAGCCAGTCTGTTAGAAACCAGCCTTACGTCAGGTGATAAGTGAGAGTATATAAATTCCAAAAGGATCTTGCAGGTATATAGCATTAGAAATGTGTGCTTTAGAAAGAGTTAGGCTTCTGTGGTGAAACAAGCAAAAGAAGAACATGACCTTACTGTGCGAATTAATAGGTTGCATATATTGTTGTTAAGAATTATGGGATATGATGCACTTGCATGCACACTGTTACAGCAGCAAGTCCCTGGACATTCTCATTGTCCTTGCTTTTCATACACTGCATTTCCTCTGTTTAAATAAAACTGAGCACTCAAACACATTTTTCTCCCAATCAGTCTCTTTCCACCATCTCTGATAATTTTTAATCAATTTTGTTGCTCAAGCAGGTTACCTAGAAAACATCTCAAATCCTTCAAACCCTCAGCCCTCACACAGAGTTATTCTCATATATTCTTTCCTGTCCAACAGCATTTAGATCTAAGCCTTGCTTTGGTCTTTGATAACCAAGAATATTCTCCTCCTCCCATTGATTTCCAGAGACTTATTATGCTCCCATTTCATTTTCACTGACTTACGGGACATATTTTCTCTTTTGATCCAAAGCAACCACTAAAATTCATATTACTGGATGGATGATGTCCATTTTCCATTTCCCACACTTCTATTTTCTTACAGCTTTGTAGTCTTTTTCATTCAACCTTTTTGCCCTGCTTTTGTCAAATGTATTCTAAGAACTGCAGCTACAATTTTGATAGCATGTTTTTTTGCTTTTTTTTTTCTCCCTAAGAAATTTTTTGTATGCATTTTTATAGCCTTCATAGATATCTTCTGTTATATGAGATATCTCTAGCTGTCTCTTAGCTGTCACTTTTCAATATTCCCTCTCTCATATCAATTTTGAATTTGGGATAGTAATATTACCAAAATTCAAATTTCACATACTTCAGAGATCTCAATTCCTTTTCTTGCATTTCTCATTTTAAAGGAGAATTTAACAAAAAACAATGTATTAAACCAAAAATTTTCAAAGTTAAAACCAACTCCTGTGTATAAAATAATGAAAATATAATTTAACATAAATGTACTAAAAATATTAGATCACCATGTGCTATAGAACCTTTTTACTAGCACTACTATTGGGTATTTAGGGGTAGAGCTGGTTGTTTTAAACAGATCAGAAGTTGTTTGATACTCACTATCAGTTTTGCAAAACCAATAAACATTTGCTTCTATTGTGTCAGAATCTTACAGAAGAGACATTTAATAAAATATACAATACATATCTATGCTTTAATCAAGAGATGGGAAGAAACTTTCATAATGATGTCGCACTTAATCACTAAAGTAGAAGCCTACGATTTCTTTCCTGATGCCAAAGAAATACCTACATTTTTCCACTCTTTCAATATCCACTTTTCATTTATGTTTCACAAGAGGCCTCTGCTAAAACCTTTCTGTTGTGTGCCATGTGATTGGAGAATTAGTTTGTAGTTAAAGTCCAAAGGAGTTTCTGAACAAAGTTGATGCAGGTGAGAAGTCATTATGGTGGAAAACAATATTTTATCCTATTGGAGGAAAATGGTCTTAAATAGGCTTAGTGGCACCCATGACTCTCCTAACTGCTGATTAGCAACAGCTACTCTCTGAAATTGTGCTGCTGTTCTTTCTCTCCTGTAGTTTATATCTATCTCTCTTTCTAACTCTATTAATTTTTGGGAGAAGGGAATACTTTACTGTCCATTCTAAGCATGTTTCCTATGTCCTCTAATGCTGTAGGTTCTCCTGGGCAGAACTTCTATTCCACCTTCTTCTGGGTGGAAGCACGTGGTGAAATGATGTTCTTACGCATTTCCAAGCCCTCCTGAAAAAGCATCTTCCCCTTTGATATTTAAGAGTTAATTTAACTAACATGTAACAGTTGGCAGAGAGATACTTCATGGGTCAAACAGTCATTTAGAGCCTGTTTTTTGTGGGTTTTTTTTGGTTGGTTGGTTTTTTTTGTTGTTGTTGTTTTTGTAACGTGTGCAAAGTGGGAATATATTTTCAGATGTTTGTACTATTTTCAGTCATTCAGGCTGGAACCCAGCTAACCTTTCTGTTTAGCTAGGTAAGAACAAACCCTGTCTAACTCTTACGATTACAATGCAAACATCTCCAGTTGATGAAGACATCCTATACCACCTATCTTGATAATGGAAATAAATCACAAGGTATCTCACCAAGTATTCAGGCAAATCTGAAGAAGTCCCCTTAAGTGCGGGGAAGTACTTAAGTATTTTTCTGCTCCATTGGCAGCATTAGCACTGATAAAGCTACAAAGGACACACACAGTTGAATATGCACAGGGCTTGACTGACTGATGCTCTACATTTCTAAGCAGGAATGGCAGACATTGAACTGCTTTCTTTAAAGCAGACAGAAGCAAAATTAACACACCGTTTAAAATATATTTATATATATATTTACATAGAAACATATTAAATATATTATAAAATATTATATTTTATTTCTTATATAATTATATTTATTATATAAATTTAAATATATTAAATTTATTTATTTATTTATTTATTTATTTGTATGAAAGTTCACAATTGTCCTTGAAGTGAAATAAAATTAGCCTAATTCTGATATTCCGTACTAGATGAGTTGAGAAACAGAGGATGACAAAAAAGGTTCCTAAACCATGCAAGAAAGCTGTAATTGGGAAGTTACAAGAAACTACTGTCAAACTGCTTTAAAGCTTACAGTCTCCATTACAATGCTTCACACCTCCCTGGATGACAGAAGTATTTCCTAAAAACTGCGAAGAACATCGACAGAATTCTGTGAATTGGGTTCTATTGTTACTTTCAGGACAACAAGATATTTATTTCCCCTAAAACTACCCTATGTTTACATTGTTTTGTTTCGCACCTCTTTATGAAGAGACACTTCGTGCATCCCGTGCATGAAAGTGCAGGAAAACTTAACAATGTTATAACATGACTGATACTTGAGGGAAAGAAAGAGGTTGTGACCTTGCCCAGCAATTCTAAAACTGGCTGACACCTAAGGATTAGGACTTTGGCATACCCATGAATACAACGGAGGTGATATTTGTGATATTTGTGCATCTCAGAGCATACCATAGTTCCCTCTGTGCCAAACTGTGTTCACATTAGAAAATAAACTGTGTTCAAAGTAACCATGGCAACTCTGACATAAATGCACTGGGGATAGTTCTGTTACATGTGAATATGAATCTGAACAACAGCAAGGAAGAACACTGGGGAGACCATTCGGAATGAACTGCACTCATCCTCCCAGAGTGCCATAAGATCCTACTCATCCACTTCTTCAATATTGTTTGAGGGCATTCACTAAACTTGATTCAAGTAGTGGTAATTTTGGAACAGGCATCAGTTTTAGAAGCAGGCATCAGCATAGCCTTTGCTTTTACTTAATACCCATATTTAACTTTTGGTTTATTAAGCCAGGTTTCTTGTTTTAGAAAAGGCAGAAGCATAAGTAGCATGAGAAACCAGGGAGTTTGATGTCAAGAAATCCAGTCACAAGTGACAACAGAGCTCAGTAGAAGGTCAAACATATGGTGGCTAAAATGTGAAAGGTACAATGCCATAAAAAAAGTGAATTTAGGAACTGATTCTGGCTGTGCTTCAGTTACGAGAGCATATGAGAAGCGAACGGTCTTCTTAATAATGGTTTGTTAAAAGCAAGCTCATGTATTTGACCCAATGTAGGGCCAGCAAGACCCATATGTCTTTTCCTCCCTTGAAATGTATTTTGGTTGATCTTCTGGGATTTTCACGTGTCTGGAAGCTCATGTGGCAAAACAAACCTAGCCAAGCCACAGATACAAGCAACTCTGGACACGCAAATATTAATTTTATAGTGCAAGCCTATTAAAATCATGATGAAATGCAACAAAACATATCTACATGGGCCTCTTATCCTGTGAAGAGTCTCAGATGATAAACGGCAGCTGAAATAAAACCAAAATATGACTTTCATGAAACATGGTCCAGAAGTGTGCTACTGATAGGCTTTAAAGCATAAACATTTCAAAGAGCAAGTCCAAGCAGAAATGAGTGCAAGACCTGAGGCAGTCCAGGTAGCTGACATAGGTAGAAGACCATAAGAGTCAGAGTGCATTCACTGAGATGAAACAGGGGCATGAAGACTCAAGGACAGATACTGTTATAGAGCTCTGTTCTTAAAGATGAGAATTCTAGAAATGTCTCATATTCTACTTGTGAGCAAGGCTGGGTGATCTCTTTCACTTTAACTCTCCAAGAAATTGATTACATGTGTTGTGGGCAATAAGCAATAAGATTTTGTTTTGCATCTCATAAGGCCAGAGGGGTTGATCAATGCAGTGGCAAAAGACACATTCAAGCTCCAAATCAAATCACGTTCTGGTAGGAGAGAAACACTTACAAATGCCTTTAAGGAGAGGAGTTCAACGGGAATATTGCAACCTCCTCTCTAGGCATTAAAGCAGAGTAATGAAAATAATAGTACTTACTTCTGTGTAATGGTCTACACACAGATCAATTTCTTACACAATCCAAAAGTGACACTGAGGCATAAACAAACTACAGTTCCATGAAAGAATATGGGAAAGTATTTGCTTATAGCAATACCATTAACAGAATCAGTAAAGGGAAAGTGAGCTATATGGCTACTGCTTTAGAGAATGAAGACATTAGGCTTCACTCTGTAATGTAAATGTTTAAAAAAAAAAAAAAAAACAACAACAAAAAAAACAAGTGTTAAAAGCACTGGGCTCCTAAGAAATTAGGTGGTTGGAAGATTAAAGCTCATTACCAAAAAAATCCAAAATAATGGAACTTTCCACACACTGTTCTATTATATTAGTGTGCATCAAGCTGTCCAATGTATCCTGAAACTGTTAGCAAAAAGGAGGAATAAGACAGGTCTAATGCAGTTAAAGAAAACAAAGATGACAAGAAAGTTAAAGAAAACAAGATTGAAGTGAATAACACAAAAATAAAGACTACCATAATAAGTGATATAAAATTTTATTGTTAAAGCACATTTTAAATACTGAAGACACCGATAAGGAATATTGCAACTGAGATCCCAAAAGGCTCTCCATATCATCCTCTTATAAGAGAAGCAGTGTTGGAGGAAAAGCAGCCTTTGGGTGATGACAACTACATCACTTTACCTGCAGAAAACATATTACTCCACTCATGGGTAAAGATTTCAGTTCCAAGTGGGATGGCTATGATGCATCCTAATGCTGTTAGCAAGTGGGAAACAAAGGATCTCCAGGCTCCTTTGATTTTCTCCAGTACTTTAGACAGGCACTACTCCACTCGGGGATGCCTCAGAAGAGATGCTCACGCATGTCCTACAAGTGGTGCTTGTGTGGTCCCCATAGTGTTGATATGGTGGGGAAAATCTAGAATGACTCAGCCCCTAGTCAGCTCTGCTGACCTTTCCATTCTTTGAATTTTGAACTACACAGATGAGAGTGGAAAAAATCACAAAGAGTAGGAGGCGTTGCCTGTGCTTGTGGATAACAAATGAGGCAGAAATATCATAAGCTGGTGGAGTGGGAAGAGAAGCAGGTTAATCAGTGATGGAATATCATTTTAGAACTCCTTCGGGAAGTTTCTCTGTTTAATACAGTAGGTACTGTGAAAAGAGCGTGCAAGTTGAAAAAAATCCACAGATGTAGGAATGGTAGTAATAACAGACCTTTAATCTACCCTGACTGTGAGGATCTTCACTCATGTAAGCCAAGTCAACACAGAAATGAGATATTGAAATATGTTTCCAAGGCTACAAAGTAAGAATAAGGTGAAGATACTAGCACAGTAAACTTGGAAAACTTAAGAAAATCAAAGTAATAGAAGAAAAGTTACAAGACTTGCACATTGTTTAGAAGATGTAGGTGGGAAGAAAGAAATCATACAGATGATTTGAAAACACTAAGAATGTTGAGACTGCACAGAAACTAAGAATGATATTGCACTACATTATGAAACATGATTTTTGTATTAAATATCCATCCATCTATAAGAAAGTTGTCAGCCAAGGGCTGTTTTTTTAAAGTAAAGCAACTCACAGCCGTTCTTGTTGGTGAATAATATGTCATTTTAAGATCCAGAAAAGCTAGAAGCAGAAGGGAGTAGGGCACACAATTTTAGGCTGTGCAATGTGGCAGTGAGGAATGGCATGGTAAGGAAGCTGAACTGTCAGGATGCTTTGATTCAAAAATACCCATTTAATTGGTGTACTTCAGTATAATTCATTGTGCATTGGCTACAGTTTTCCAGCTCACAGGCAAGGCAGTGAACACACACAATTCACTCAATGGCTCCTTTCATTCCTTCAAGATTCTTTTCTCCCTTTCTCCAGTTAATCCTCCCTCGTTATGATTAGATGCAATTTTGTTAGAATTTTTCCTTTCCACAAAATGTTTCAATGAACATAAACTACTTTCAAGTTAAATAATTACCTTTCACCTGAGATCTGGACCTGCATTTCAATGATGTTCCAAACTTCAAAGTTCAGTTACATATACTCTAGCTTTACTTTTTTCTAAGCTTTGCTTCTTACTCTTAAGTCTATTTTTCTGAAGTGTGGAAAGTAAATATGTTTCTGAGAAAGTCCTGCTTTCAAAAATGGAGTCGAGGCATGCAACTTTCAGAATGAAGAGTACTGACTGTTCACTTGAAGCAGTCAGTCAATACCCTTAGCAACTAAGGCCAAATCATGAGGTAATTGAAGTTATATAGCCTTCACATATAGTATCTTCTTAATTTAAAAATTAGATCTTAATACCCAATGTCACCAAGAGTCTGCCCAGTCGGACTCTCAGTGCTATAATTGAGTCAGAATCACAGAATCATCGACTCTGGAAAAAACCTTTAGGATGACCAAGTCCAACTAAATCAACCAATGACTAAATAATGTCTGTAAGCGCTATGGCCACACATCTCAAATATCTCCATGGACAGGGACTCTACCACCTCCCTGGAAAGTCAATTCTAACGCTTCATTTCTTTCTCTGTTTAGAAATTCTTCCTAATGTCCAAAGTAAACCAACCCAGTGCAACTTAAAACTATTTACTTGCATCTTTTCACTTGGCAGCTGAGAAAAGTGACTGACACCTCCTCACTGTAGCCCCCTTTCAGGTGGCGGAAGAGAGCGGTGAGGCCTCCCTTCAGCAAGAGGTCTACAGGAGCCCAAAACTGAATAAAATACTCAAGATTAGTACAATGTACTGATGAGACAATAGCTTCTCAGGTCCTGCTGAACATCTTTTGATGAACAGACTTGAACACTATGGGTCTTGGTGGGTACCTAGGCATGGTACTAGCTCATGTTCAGCCAGCTTTTAAACAGCAACCCTAGATCCTTTTATGTGTAGTTTTCCAGCCACTCTTCCTCAAGACTGTACCGATGCATGAAGTCGTTATGACCATATACAGCACCCAGCATTTAGTCTTGACAAGTTTTGTTGATCGACCTCCTATTTATCTAGCCTACCTGGATCCCTCTTCAACACCTTCCTATCCTCAAGCAGATAAAATAAAAAAGTGGGCTAAGTGAAACTGTTAATCTAAAGCTGAATCTTCTTGAGAATTACAATTTTCAGAATACCGAAGATTTGAAAGATTTCATGGCTAACTGAGAATCTGAGAGGAAGAAATCATAGAGAAAATACTGACTGAAGATACTAGGAAAACAAGTTTGCTATAATTTTTCAGATAAAATTTTTCCACTTACCCAGTAACATAGTCCTCTGTATAACTAAACATCTCAGTGGCAGCAAGCATGCAGCAATTACCTACTGAAGGAAGGATGTAGTCAAGCAAGAAGTGCACTTGCGCTAGTGGTTGAACTATATGCTACCCATATTATGATCTTCATTATTTTTCACAACTTTCGAACATTTTCTCCTCTGATCTTGTGGCATCTTCTAACATAACTCCTGTCAGATATTTTTTATTTAATTTCATCTTCTTTTCTCTTTTTACTTTCCTTTCTTCCCTTTGCCCCCCAAGTACATTTTCCAAGCCTCCATCCCCTCTTCTTGAGCTATTCTTCCTCTCCTCTTTTTCATCCACCTTTTTTTTTTAGAAGAAACTTCATTGCGAGCAGTTATTTCACTGAAATGTTACTGTGACAATACATAAATTGTGTGAAAATATAATAAGAATAGTTTAACAATAATAGCAGTGTTTAAATACCTTTCCTCACAGACACACTCAACTTATATTCACTGAACCAAAGGTTGTGTTCAGGCTGCTTTTAAAAAAAGCTTTCTACTCCAGGAGCCTCTGCAGCCTTCTTTGCTTATGCTTTTCATTGTGCTTTAAACAACTCTGAAAAGATGAAATAGAGACAAGCTCAATCAGAGTATCTGAACATGAGTGGATTAGCTTATTTTCACCAGAAATAGCAGCACTACATTTTTATATATATTTTTTTTCCCCACCAAATTAGTACTCTTTCATGGCCTAATATCACAAGATAGAGTTTTTTAAGCTTAGTTTCAAATGAGATACAAGATTAGTCCTTGTCAATTCCCAGGAAGATTGTTAGCCCCAGAATAGCATTGGTAAGTGTAGGCTCTTAGAAACAGTGAAATTATTTCTGATACATTCTTTACAGCACCAGGCAAAGTATCATTAGAAAGGCATATAGGAAAAATAAATAAATAAATAATTAAAATCAACATTCACAACTAATGATAAGCTCTCTATCCATAAATCGCTCCTCAGAAAGTAGCCTTCATCCAGAAAACATTATTCCTTTGGAAACAAACCCTTAAATGAGCCCAGAGAGTGAGCCCAGGGAATGACCCATCCAGTGCCTACCCCTTCCAGTCTCATGGTAAGCACAGGTGAATTGCTTGCACCTGTGCTTACTTGGCCAGACAGCCACCCCCTTCACCAGATGCTCAATCATCAGTTCAGGCTGTGACATAACAGTTCCCTCATCGGAGGATAACACTACCAAACTGGTTTTACGTTATTGGTAGGGACAAACTCATGTCTGCTGTGGAGAATCACCAAAATTCTCTTGACACTGCTACTGAGGCAATATGCCTAAGTTTTACCTGGAGCCTCTGTAGGTCATACAAATGTCTTCAGACTTGCTCCATGGTCAATACGCTTTGAGGCTAGTTTAGTTTGATTAGTATTGTGGCCAAGTCAATGTTTTCAGGCAAAGAAGAGTTTTGCCACCATATCTTAGGCATGAATGAAATGAAGGGAATGTCATCGCCCTATCCATTCAGGCTCTGTATGGGCAGACTCCAAAATGCTGCACTCTGTATCATAGATGTAAACTACAGTGATATACACTTCACTTATAAGAAAGAGGCACACATACTTGTCAATACAAAACTATAATATGGTAATTTAAACAATGGAGACAGCAACATAAAATTCTGAATGGCTTGATATCCTTGAAAACTTGCTACATAAAAGGTAGGGTTGTACAAGCGAATCTTAGCAAAGCTAGTACAGCTTGAAACTATAAATCACTTAACAAAAGTCTGTATTGGCAACTAGGCACCACCACCTCAAGGGTGGTCTTTACACAAATGTAAGTAATCTCAAGAGGTATCCCTACTCAAGGCAAGATCCTGATGTGCAACCACCTGCTTGCAAGAAGAAATTAAATGATCTCTTTGCTGCTTCCTATTTATGGGGTAATATGACTGGCATATTATTTTGCATTGGTATCTATTGAACCAAGTGTGATATCTGTTCTTTTACCAGACAGTTTGAGCCATCAATTGTCTGTGATAACCTTGATTGATGTCAGCCCTGAGCTAAGGGTGAGATATTTTGCGTCTCATAGTATAAGCAAGGCCTTGGGCAATAAAATTAGGCTAAAGGAAGAAGCTGGGGGACTGGAAAGGGGGCATACTGTCATACTCTGATTACAAAACTGCTTTGCTGAATACAGAATCCTATCTGAAGAATTTTTTGTGCTCCAAATAATCTATAAGCTTTGTTCCTCTGCAGGCAGGTACCCAGTTTTAGTTAGCAGACTAAGTACCTAATGTCATATTTTAGAGAAATACACAGACATAAACAGCAATATTCAGCAGTATCTGATTCAAACTCTCCTCACTGCTGAGAGGATAAGATAAAAATGCTTTTGATTAACTATCTTAGTTTACACATGATGAATCTAGGTCCTGTTCCCGCAAGTGGTTTTCCACAAGATATTTCTTGTTTTCCACTTTTTTTCAGCCTTAATATTCAGCTTATTCTTAAAGTATTATAATTCTTAAAGTATTTGGGCATCAAAATAAATTTGGACAACAATGAAAACTGAAGGTGATGTTTAGAACAGAAGTTTACTTATAATTTTGCATGAAATAGACTAAGTAACGTTTTAAGAATGCCTCACTTAGAATGTAATCAACAAACTTATTTTTTAAAAACTTCTTTTATTAAAACTTCTTGAATAATGTACAGTAAAGTAACTGCATTTGAAGTTTTAGATGAACACAGGAGTTGTATGAATCCTATGTGGCAAATAATTTTATTTGATGAATTTTGCTGTTCCTGCTGGTGCTCTGTGAATATTTATTCATTATTCTAAATTATTCACAAATGTCTTTAGTGAATGTTTTTGTTTGTTTGTTTGCAGATGCTTTGCAAATAGTTCATGAGAGATATTTGTCATTTTCTTCTTTTTGATGAGATTTGTTTTCATGACGTATTGTTTTTATTCCTTAGCAGTTTGATTTATATAACAACACAGCGGGAAATGCATATTTTACACGAAGCTCTCTGAAATCAACTTTAGTTCAATTTAGTGAATATTGAAGGTTGAATGTTTTGTTGGGTAGAATTCTCATTAATATTATCTGAGAAAAAAATATGCAAGAATAACACGCTTTATTAAACTCTGAGTCTGGAGTGAGTGAGTGACTGGCTCTAGAGTCCCTTTGTAACATAAGTTATTCTGTAATTCTCACAATGAATGTTTTCAAACTCCCTACACTTATTTGTCCCCATAATTTATTAGTGAAGTGAGAGGTGAATTCATCTCTGCAAATCCTGACACCTATATATCAGTTATTATGTCTAAACTAACTATCATCTTTGCTCTCTCTACAATAATACAGAGTTTGTTTCTTTCTGCAGTCTCAGACTCTAATGTGAAAATATGATAAACTTACAGTTTTGGAGTATCTCTGGAATTCCACTAACAGACAACCTATTTATTAGTTGCCTTTTAGATATGTAAATTTCAGTGAAATTATTTCTGTAGAAAGTTCAAAGGGTCATTAACACAGAAATAACAGTCATAGTAGTATATGGGAGCGTAAGATGACTTTGAAAACAATATTAACTGTTCTGGGAAAAACTTTAATTCCACAAAATGGTATGCACACTTGGACTAAGAATATGTCTGGGATAAACTGGGACCTCTACATTTGAAAGTAACAGAAAATGAAACAACTGATCAGAAGGTTGCTGGTACCTAGTAAATCAATATAGAAGAAGAGATACAGTGAAAACAGATGAAAAACTTGATTTGATACAAAGTAGTATCAGTGTGAATATACAAAGCACTACTAAACTACACAACTTATGATCATGGGTACAAAAAAGATCAAACTAGAAAAGGATAAGAGACTCAAATAATCAAGAGTAATTTACTTCCTTACTACCTGATTTGTTTACTTTTGAATGCAAATTTCCTGTAAGTATATACACTTAAGTAAGGCAGGCATAAAGAAGAGGGAGTGTGAAATTACTTAAATATAAGGGCAATGTAAGAATATGGGCTAGTGGATATTAAATGTTCATAAAGAAATGGAGATTGTAAAATAGAAACATTCTATAGAAAGTGGTATAAAGAACTTGAATTTGTGACAGGGGGGGAGAAAGAGCACACTAACACTATGAAACAGATTATATGACTTGGCAACATAATTATTTCCTTCAAATTCTGTATTTTCTTCAGTGCTCCCTTCCCTTCCCTTTTTTTTCCCACCATAAATGTGTGCTCTACTTTAGCCTTCTATTGTGCTTCACTAAATCTCATGCTCTCAAGCATTTACCAGAACACTTCACCCACAGAACAGCTGTTTCACTGCTACAGGAAAAATGAAGCAGAGAAACCCTGAAAGAATGGTTTCCCTTTCATGAATACAGTGCATGTTCAAGTATCAACTTTCTATTGCAGGGAAAGGGACAAGATCCTATTTAATAAAACCAAGGATCATCTAAAACTCACCAGACATCTGAGGTCTACATTTAGTGAACAGAATTAATTTTCAAATGTTATTTCTCATTGAAAGGTCACTCGTGTGCAAAAAATATTTGTTTATCATTGCATAATCCTTCCTTAATTATTAATGGTTGAATGCAGTTTAATTTAATCTCCAATCAAGAAAAATCTATTTTGCTGTCCTTGGCTCCTGCAATTGTTAAGAAGAATAACCTTGGCATAGTACCTGCTTATTTTTCCATGAATGCTTATGCTTTAAGCTACTTAGAAGGCCATTTATGCATCATCTTAGACTGCAGAAGTGTGAAGACAGAAGGAACATGATGGATCACAGCAGCTGTAATGTGTGAACATGCCTTGATAGTATGTGGGGCCAGGCTGCTCGGTGGTTAATGACTTTCTGAGGTTCACATGCCCTCAAAGGGGATTTGTTGTTATCTCATGGGTGTGTTCTACCTGGAGCTCAACATTTTGCTTGCCTTCCTTTCTCTCTATGTGGATGGTGAAGGATACTTAACATACTTAGTACTATGGAAAGAAGAGCTCATAATTTCCTAGTGGTATAGACCGATCAGGTCCATAATAGATTATCTTGTAAGCCACCCTTCCTGTTCCTATCTTTCTAACACAAAGAAGACAGAGATTTTGATCAGATTTCCGTGTTCAGTTCTTGCTCTCCTAGGATCTCATTTATTTCATGGTGACAGTGCATGCTACCTTATTCTAGCAGCTCCTTTTTCCAGTAGGGATATCCTGTAACTCCCTCAAGCAAGACAATTGATTTCTCCCATTCTTTAAGCCACTGACTCTAAAGGAAAATCACATTATTGTGGTACAAATAGTCAAGGGGCAAGGTTCCACATACACTAGATTATGTTCAAGAGAGAATATCATTCATACAGATTAATGGTTCAGTGTAGAGATAGCCAAAGAAATGTTGGAATCATAGAAACATTAAGGTTGGAAAGACCACTAAGATCACTATGACCACTGCAAACCACGTGACTTAGTGAGATCCTTTTCTTGAAAATTCCCAGGGACAGTGACTCCACCACCTGCCTGGGCAGCCTGTTCCAATACCTCATTGCTCTTTCTGAGAAGATATTTTTCCTAACATTCAACCTGAATGAGAGAAATGAATGAGAAAAATGAAAGAAGATTAATTACATTTGAGATCCAGAATGGCTTTATGGGTTACTTCTAAAGAGAGTCCTAAGCCATTCGTATGTTTTCCTTGTTGTGCTTAAATCATAATCTGGTAGCAAAAGGAAGACCTTTAGGGCATAATAAAAATAAACTGGTTTGCAGGGTTGACACAGAAATGTAATAAACACTCCTCCCATTTTCACTCTGCTGTCAGAGCAATGTTTTGTGACTATTCTATGCAGGTGCTTCATTCAAGTCTTTCCAGCAGCAATCCAGCCACTTAGTGCAGGTCATCAAGTTGCACTGCACTTGGACACAATGTGTGTTGTTAATAATCTAAAGTGACAACGCAGCATAAGAGCTTTCTTTCTTTAAAGAAACCATATTAGCTAGATTTAATATGCTGAAATGGAGCCTTTATGATGGCCTAAGGAACGTCCAAATTTTATTTATGTTCCATGGAATCTAAGTAGAAATTTTAATTAGAACTCCAATATGTCATTTTCTGTTTAAGCACTGCAAGTTTGTTTTATTTTATATATTTATTTAAAAAAACTCAGCCCCCAGGCAACTATCAGTTATTAAACATTTTCAGTTGAGTGATCATTGATAATTTTTTATTTCTCAGTACTGACACACGATATCCAACAGTTTGTGCATATAATAAAAATAATAGAATCTTCTGCTTTTTGTAAATAATATTGTAGTACATAAAAGGAGATGGTACTTCTGTACATGAAATTCAGGATATGATCAGAAGAGGTAACTTTATATTTTACAACAGAACAAAGGTTCCACTATTTCCTAAAAATGTAAAATTTATTCTAACCATAATGAATTTTTACCCTTCATGGGGGATGGGGCTCTAACTCTGTCTTCTTATACATACAGCTGAGCTAATTCATAACTGTATGTTTGCAAAAAAAAAAAAAAAAAAAGTAACTGTGCAGACATTGTGACCTTGTTTTGTCTGGGATAAAGTTAATTTTAATATTGATACACTACTATTTTAGTTGTTGCTGAGCAGTTCTGCATGGAGTTGAGGAATTTTCAGCTTCTAGTGATGCCTTGCCAGCAAGGCATCCACATTTAATACTAGACCAGGCTGCCCTGGGCCCCGTCCAGTCTGGCCTTGAACACCTCCAGGGATGGAGCATCCACAACCTCCCTGGGCAGCCTGTTCCAGCACCTCACCACTCTCTCTGTAAAGAATTTCTCCCTGACGTCCAACCTAAATCTCCTCTTCCTCAACTTAAAACTATTTCCCCTCGTCCTGCAGTTATCAACCCTTTCCAAGAGTTGATTCCCCGCCTGTTTGTAGGCTCCCTTTAGGTACTGAAAGGCTGCAATGAGGTCACCCCACAGCCTTCTTTTCTCCAGGCTGAACAAGCCCAGCTCCCTCAGCCTGCCTTCATAGGGGAGGTGCTCCAGTCCCCTGATCATCTCTGTGGCTCTCCTCTGGATCCTCTCCAACAGCTCCTTGTCTTTTTTTGTACTGGGAGCTCCACACTTGGCCACAGTATTCCATATGGGGCCACACAAGAGCAGAGGGGAACAATCATCTCCCTGTCCCTGCTGGCCACCGCTCTTCTGATGGAGGATTTTGTCCTGTGATGTTAAGTATTTAAAGATATCCAGACAGAGCCTTATGATTACCCTTCTCACTTGATCTTATTTTCCTATCCTTGTTTTAACTTTGCTTTCTCCTTTTCCCTCTGCAGGGAATTTTAGATTTCTCTCCTTCACTACTTCAAGGCCACCAAGGTATTTTATTCACAAAGGCAGACTTCTTAATATACTCATAGCATGGATACACAAATATAACAGAAATTATGGTGA
Source organism: Perdix hodgsoniae (assembly GCA_035772895.1). Lineage (NCBI taxonomy): Eukaryota > Metazoa > Chordata > Aves > Galliformes > Phasianidae > Perdix > Perdix hodgsoniae. The sequence continues at coordinate 931,567 of JAPSGF010000093.1, forward strand.
AGTAGACATATTGGAAGTAAGTGAATCTTCATTATCAACTCAATTACAAACCTGATCTCTGATATTTTTATTTTTGTATGTCAAAGAACAATCTGCCTTCACTTCTGAATGGTATGAACAACCTAGCAATTTCATGACCCAATCACTGTAAGTGGAATCTTCCAGTTGGTTTAAGATCTGACTTGGATTTTTGATCTGCTATGTAGATTTGTTTACCTTATAAAAATACCACAGATAAGGCTTATAGACACTGAAACACTTTAAAAGGAAAAGAGGACTGTGAGGAAAGGTTGAGGGAAGTGGACTTGTTTAAATTGGAGAAGAGTAGGCTCTGGGGAGACCTTCCAGTATTTGAAAGGAGCATATGAACAGGATGGGGAACAGCTGTCTAAAAGGATTGATAGTGATAGGACAAGGGGAAATGGTTTTAAACTGAGACCAGAAAGGTTTAGGTTAGATATTAGGAAGAAGTTTTTCAAACGGGGTAGTGAGGCACTGGAACAGGTTGCCCAAGGAGGTTGTGGATGCCCCATCCCTGGAGGCATTCAAGGCCAGGCTGGATGTGGCTCTGGGCAGCCTGGCCTGGTGGCTGGTGATCTTGCATAAAGCAGGGGGGTTGAAACAAGATGATCATTATGGTTCTCTTCAACCCAGGTGATTCTATGAAAAGCCAAACCGAGATTCATAGAGGCTACTCAACTGAGTCACCAGAATGCAAATAAGCATTCACTATTACACTAGTTTCTTCAAACAAGAAAATTCTGTATAGCAAGGAAATCCTTTCAAGATTTACTTGGAGTACATTCTCTTACCTGCTTTCAGGAAGACTGAAAGTTATTTTAATGCTCTCAGGGGTTCAAAGTGGCACTTGCTTCTGGAGAGTCTTTGATTAGCTTAGATTTATTTTATTCTACAGAATAACGATCTGTGTATTGTATTCACAAGGTTTTAAATGTATTTGTTTGGTGTGTTCTTTGTTTCATACAGACATAGAATCGTAGAATGGCTTAGGTTGGAAGGAACCTTAAAGATCACCTAGTTCCACCCCCACAGTGTTTAACAAATATTGATTTCTGTTTTCCTACCAGGAGTGAATTTCCATTTCCTTGCAGCAAATCCCTGATATGCTTTGTGCTGCTGTCTTGGAAAGGAACTAAAAGTGACTCTACAGAGATTTATGCTGCTTTCTATGAGCAGACATGTAGGAGGCAAATTCTAGTTTCTCTTGCATGTAAAAGGTCAGTGCAGAAATTCACATCCAAACACTTTTCAATGGCTGACTTGAAACTAGGCTTACTTATTTCTGTTGTAGAGGAAGGAGAAAGCAGGAAAATCCCAGATCAAAAAATCTTCAGATATCTGGGAAGTTTTGCTAGTGATGAGATGATGGCAGATTTAGTCTCATATGTTTTGTAGCTATTCTTTCAAAATCTATATGACAAAGGGTGAAAAGCATTGAAAAATGAAAACAACCCTATAAAGCAGAGCTTAAACAATCTCTGTTCAGACTGACATCCTTTGACAAATTTGTCTTCATACCTGTGTGCATGATAGCATGGCCTGATCAGGCAGTTGTAGAAGGGAAAAGACATAAAGTTCATAATAAAAGAAAATAAATTTTGTGAGACCAGGTTTTCAAAGGAGAGAGGTGGAAAACAGGATAAGTTTAGTCTTAGTCAATACACTTAGGGGTTGGCTTCCTGCATAACAGAATGAATGAGAGACAAGATAGATTGGGTAAAAATTGAGTGCAGATGTGTGAATACAGAGCTTCAGGTTAGAATGACATTTCACAAGAACCTTAATGTTTGGGTTGATTAAGGTAATGAGTATCTAGGGCTTAAGTTAAGTCCTAAGGATAAGTGATATGAATATCCCCAGATGGAAAAAAAGAATTCATATTTCCATGCCAATAGTGTAGAGCACTCTGCTACTTGCTATAACTGGTAGGACTATAAATGACAACTCTTTATAGGGCTGTAAACTGCAAGCTATATTTACTACAAAGCTACCAGGAAACACATCAGCTACACACACACATATGTCAGTGTGCCACAGTGGGACTATGCTCGTTAAATTGCTGTCTGGCCTTTCCCATAATTAATTGAATAAATAGACCATACTGTATTCCCTGTAGCTTTGCCACTTCTGCAGGCAGTTCTCCCAGGCTCTTCTACTTATTGCACATCTTTCAGGCCATGTTATGGTCATTTTAGGACAAGAAAAGTAAAAGATAGAAGAAATCATTCCCATGCGTGATGCCTCCTTGAGATTATATATAACTGCTATGAAATTCCTACTAACTAAAAGAGAGAAAGATGAAATATACTGTTAGAAAGTTTTGGCCAGCAGGTCTACCAAATAGAAATGCTCAGCCTGTAGTATTTTTGGACTTCTCAAAGTAGTCCTTTTGTCAGCAAGACAGCTTCATGCACAGCTCCAGCCCCAGACAAGAATTTTGTTGTTTTTCATCTTATATTCCACTTTGCTCTTTCAGCAACAAACACGAGTGTCAATGTACTACAGTAAGCCAGGTTTGATACCTGTACTACCAGTGGAAATGGTCAAGCAATCAGCACCATAAAAATTAATTCAAAAAGCAATTAATGAAATAATAGCTAATATCTGACCAGAACATTGTTTCTGTATCTGTTACTAGCAAAGTATTAATTTTTCCTTTAGAAATTGTAAGAGAGATTTGGGTACCTATTTTCATGATTACCTTGGATGTCGTTTACTACACATAGGGAATTTTTGTTAAAAAGGGCTCCTAGGGAATGTAAGTATAATGAAAAGAAGCTGAAGTTTTATTTCCAAAGCCCAAATAATAATGGTGATAGACCTTCGTGGCTATTTTAAGAATATCCTGTCAGAAGAGCAATTATCAAAATAACATTTTAATGTGCTGTTTCTCTCAAATACATTTTAAGAATGAAAAATGATCTCTACTTTTTTGCTGTTTTAATGAGAGTTACTTTTGTTCTGTAGCAGAGCTATTTATTTCTAAGTAGGCAAAAAATTTAGAACCAGATAAAAAATAGCAATTTTCCCACCAGTTTTATTTCTGGCATTCTTTCAGCAATATTTCCTAAATCTCAGAGGGTAAAGGCTCGTGTTGAGAACAGACTTCAAAACATACCTATCTTACATCGATTTTCTGCCTTTCTCCCCCAAAACGGGGAAAAAAAAAACAAACTGAGAATGTTATTGTATTGCTACATCCTTGCAATTGACTATCATTGTAGTCAGTGATCATTTAAAAAATAAACATAGTATTTCAAGCAGCTAAGGTGCAAAGAGAGACATGGCTATGAAATAAATAACAATACCAGGAGACCAAATGCATGTTTTAGACCTGTCTTCAGTTCATACCAGCAACTCATATGGAAGAAACAATCGTAAGTTTGGAGATATTTTAGGCCTTAGGAAGTGCGAAGTGCTGTAGCAATATATAGCAAATTGCACAGAACTGTAGAGACCTCAGCAGTTGTTTTGGAATTTACCAATATTTACAGGGTTTGGTGTGGAGAATTAATAGGAGAAGACATTTTCTCAACTGTGCTAAAAGGAATATGAATAAACCATAGAGACACAAACAGTAAACATACTTTCTTTTTTTTTTCTTCTCTTTTTTTTTCTTTTTTTTTCATTTCTATATAGTACAAACCTGTTTTTAAGGGGAAAGAAGGGTAGTTAAGACAAGAAAATACTGACCAAATATAATTTTTAATTTTACTCCACAATTTCAATGACTGTAGTTACAATTATAGTCAAGGTCACTATGATATTTTTGTCCTCTTTCCTTCAGTGGAAGGAAAAGAAGAAAAAAATCAAACTAAACCTCGTCTTTAAAATGTAAAGGTACTTTACATAGAGTTCAGTCATCTGAACTCTAAGGCAACTCAGGTCAATAGAAATTAGTCTGAAATCATAGAATCACAGGTGGCTTAGATTGGAGAGAATCTTAAATATTATCTAATTCCACACCCCTGCCCAGAGTTGGCTGCCCCCCACCATCTCAGGCTGCCAAGGGTCCCAAGCAACCTTGAACAGCCCCAGAGATGGGGCACCCACTGCTTTCTGGGCAGCAGTGCCTCGCCTCCTTCTGAGTAGATTTCTTACTACCTTTTAACCTAAATCTCCTTTCTTTTAAATTAAAGTCATTCCCCCTTGTCCTATCACTATCAGACTGTGTAAAAAGTTGGTACCTTTCCTGCTTGTAAGTTCCTTTCAAGTGTGAAAAGGCTGCAAGGAGGTCTCCCTGGAGCCTTTTCTTCTCCAAATCAATAGTCACAATGTTATCTGACTTTCTGAAGAAATATGTCCCAAGATAAAACCTAGAAAAAGTTGTCTATTAGTAGCCAGATTACAATGTGAAATGGTCAGATATTGTCAACGTGCTTTCAAAGGGAAGTTTTATCCAGCACTAAGGCTTTAGTCATTGACAGCACATAGCTCTGATGATGGCTGATATCAATTCATAATTCACAGGAAACAGAAGGGATGAAAATATGACAGAGCAAATATAGAAGTACATTTATGAATTAAAATAACTGACCACCCTACATAAAAAAAGTCTTGGACCAGATTTCATGCTGAAATTTTAGAAATTATTGGAAATGAGATAAAAGTAAATGCAGAAAAATTCAAATCAACCTAGTTCATCTACAGACTTACAGAAAAGTAGAGACGAAAATGATCTTAATAGGTTATCCAGAGGACTTTTTCAAGCTGCTGCTGATTAATGAATTAAAATCCATGCCATGGGTGTAGTTACTCTTTCTTGTACCTGTTGTAGTTTTATCTAGACTAGTTTACTTATGGGAATGACATCTGAGACCATGTCAAAAGCCTTTCCAAAGCCAAGATGCATTACATCCACTGCTTCTCCCTGTTCACAAGGTCTGTTACCTTGTCACAAAGGGAGTTTAGATTGATTTGACATGACTCAGTCCTGACAAATCTATGCTGGCTGCTATTCATCTCCTACTCATCATTCTGCTAAGGAGGCAGGAAGAGTAATTCATGCTTTTTCACTACTGATTTTGTTTGCACCAGAATAAGTCTGACATTTAATATGAAATTACTCCATTAATCCACTTTCTCTCATAATCAGGTGAATTAAGGTAAATTTAATTCTAAGTTTTCAATATAAAATAATGTTTTTTTTTTCCCCTGCCATGTCAATACAATAAGGAGGATATGCTGGTTTTTTTTTTTTCGTACATAAAGCATTGGAACTGAGAGACACTCATCAAATTCAACCATTTAAAACTATGTATCATTTACGGCTGCTTCTTTAACAAAAATGTACATACACTTTACCTAAATGTGCAAATTTTTTTTGCATGAATGAAAAATTAATAATATTTCTGAACTGTTTGCTACTCAGGGAAGATATTGGAATCACAGAGTATATTCAAATTCAATAGCATAAGGGATGATCTGCTTACCAGTTTCAACCTTAAAACAAAGTTTCAACCTCATTATGAAAATGTGAGAGGACAACTTTATCTCTGCAGGCCTTTAGATCTTCGCTTTCTTGTTGAAACTATGAACAAAGATGCCAGTCAGTGCTAGCTGTAACACAGATACCTTCTCACTGGCTCTGGACTGAGTCCAATACCCATATCATATAGGTTACCAAGCAGCCATCTGTTGTTAGTGATCTGTAGTCACTACTGACATGTTAGATCTCATCTAGTGCTGGTGAGTGAAAGACTCTTTTGTTACCAAGCCAAGTGAGGTCAGGCTCTATCAGCCTTGCATATGGATCATACATCAACTGTTTATACTCTCCATTATCACTTAGAGAATCTTGTTCTGATAAGTTCAAATCAGAGCAATTTATTACCAGAACTGCTATAGTATTTCTCTTTAACGCTATAAAGAATCTATCCTTTGTCACACTGAGGCATACCCACATATTCATTTTCCCTCCTGAGTTTTTGAACCATCAGGAAAGTAAAAAAAATAATCTGTGCCTTACAGACCATGTGCTGTCTATAATGTTTTCTTGTATTTTTACAAAGTATTAATGGATGCATATAGGCTTTTACGACTATAGTAGAATACAATACAGCACATGGTAGTATTGAAATGAGATAATAAAGGATCAGGGTGGGAGAGAGTGCAGATTTTAATTAAAAAAACAGTAATAGTGTTTTCCTCTGTCTATTAAAGTATATCTTCCCCTATGTACAAATATAGTCAATATAAAGAATAGTTTACATATATATTTTGTTTGTATAGAGGATAAAATGTATAGAGAAAATACCTAAATACGAATTAGTATATGTTTCATGAGGGCAGGTTAAGAGGAGATAGCAACAACTCATTTTAAGATGATATCTTATATTTTTAAAGGAATTTCTGTGACTGGATTTCCATGGCAGCGTAAGATGAGCCCCATCAGAGGTCCTTTACAGTGGTATAGTAACAGTAGATAGTATCATAACAGAGACCTTTGGGGTGTTTGATCGGGTGGAAAGATACTGTCAGTAGAGCTAGCTGAAGGAATCCAAGAGCACTGAAATGCAGATGCAAGATGCATAATCTCCTACTAGAGCCTGTGATATCAGTGGAGTTATGACAGCAAAGTTTTGAGAACTTTTCAGCTCTTGCCCTCCTAGCCCCCTTGGAAAGGACCTAAAAAACACATTTCCATATTTCTGTACTTTGTAACTAGCAGATTGAGGGAGGTCCTTTGCCTCTTCTACTCTGTCCTTGTAAGGTGCCAACAGAGTAGTACACCCAGGCCTGGGATCTCCAGCACAGGAAGGATGTGGAGCTGCTGGAACAGGTCCCAGGGAGGGCCATGAAAGTGACCTCTACTATGAAGGAAGGTTGCAGGACTTAGGCTTCTTCAGTTTGGAGAACAGAAGGCTCCAGGGAGACTTCATTGTATCCTTCCAGCACTTACAGGGAGCTTGTAAGCAAGAAAGGGTCTGACTTTTTACCTAGGCAGAAGTGATAGGACAAGGGGAAATGGTTTTAAACTAGAAGAGGGGAAATTTAGATTAGATATTAAAAAATTTTTTACTCAGAGGGTGTTGAGGCCTGGCACAGGTTGTCCAGACAGGCTGTCATTTCTGAATCCCTGGAGGTGCTCAAGGACGGGTTGGATGGCATCCAGGACAGCTTCATCTGGGCAGCAACCAGACCGTGGCAGTAGAGTTGGAACTGGATGGTCTTTGATGTCCCTTCCAACCTAAGTCACTTCCATGATGGTATGATTTTATGAGTCAATGGTTTTCACCTTAAAATTATTTCTTTAAAATATTTTTGTCAGTCTTTTCTTCCATCTTCTCAATTTATCTTTCATGCCTCCTCTTCTCTATTTCCATTTGCTTAGTCTCCCATTTGCTTAGTCTTCCATTTGCTGAGTCTCACCTCTGTGCCTGGGAAGGTCATGGAAGAGATCATCCTGGATGACATGCTTGATCACATGAGGAAAGGGCGTGTGATCCGTGACAGCCAGCACGGCTTCACCAGAGGAAGGTCATGCTTGACCAATCTGGTGGCCTTTTATGATGGAGTGACGGCATCGGTGGACAAGGGAAAGGCGACCAATGTCATTTACCTGGACTTGAGCAAGGCCTTTGACATGGTCCCCCACCACATCCTTCTCTCCAAAATGGAGGGATGTGGATTTGATGGGTGGACCACTCGATGGATAAGAAACTGGTTGAAAGGCCGCAGACGGAGGGTGGTCATCAATGGCTCTATGTCCAGGTGGAGGCTGGTAACGAGCGGCGTCCCCCAGGGATCTGTCTTGGGACCGGTGCTCTTTAACATCTTTATCAATGACATCGATGACGGAATCGAGTGCACCCTCAGCAAATTTGCTGATGACACCAAGCTGAGTGGTGTGGTTGACACAGTTGAATGAAGGGATGCCATTCAGAGGGACCTTCAGAGGCTAGAAAGGTGGGCCCGGGTGAACCTGATGAGGTTCAACACAGCAAAGTGCAGAGTTTTGCACTTGGGCCGGAGGAATCCCAAGCATCCCTACAGACTGGAAGGAGAGGTCCTTGAGAGCAGTCCTGTGGAGAAGGACCTGGGGGTCTTGGTAGACGAAAAACTTAACATGAGCCAGCAGTGTGCCCTTGTGGCTCGGAAGGCAAATGGGATCCTGGGCTCCATCAGAAGAGGGGGTGGCCAGCAGGGACAGAGAGGTGACTGTTCCCCTCTACTCTGCTCTTGTGAGGCCCCATCTGGAATACTGTGTCCAGGTCTGGAGCCCCCAGTACAAGAAAGACAGGGAGCTGTTGGAGAGGGTCCAGAGGAGGGCCACGAAGATGATCAGGGGACTGGAGCACCTCCCCTATGAGGACAGGCTGAAAGAGCTGGGCTTGTTCAGCCTGGAGAAAAGAAGGCTGTGGGGTGACCTCATTGCAGCCTTTCAGTACCTAAAGGGAGCCTACAAACAGGAGGGGAATCAACTCTTTGAAAGGGTGAGTGACAGCAGGACAAGGGGAAATGGTTTTAAGTTGAGGGAAGGGAGATTTAGGTTGGACGTCAGGGGGAAATTCTTTACAGAGAGAGTGGTGAGGTACTGGAACAGGCTGCCCAGGGAGGTTGTGGATGCCCTGTCCCTGGAGGTGTTCAAGGCCAGACTGGATGGGGCCCTGGGCAGTCTGGTCTAGCATTAGGTGGAATGGTTGGTGGCCCTGCGTGTGGCAGGGGGGTTGGAGATTCATGATCCTTGAGGTCCCTTCCAACCCTGGCAATTCTGTGATTCTGTGATTCTGCTTATAAGTATATTTTTGTTCTATTTAACCTTTTGGTTTTATTTTATCTGCCTTTAATTTTGGAAGGAAAATATGCATTAATTCTGGAATCAATATCCACTTGATAGGGATATTTAAATATCATATCTTCATATTCTTTCATATCTTTATATGTTTATATTTTAGATGGCTGTTCAGTGACATCAAAGATCACCAAAGCTAACTGTAAGTCAAGTAGACAGCTTGGAATTATAGTATAAATACAGAACATTTCTAAATTCTTTTTTGCTATTAACTTCATCCGTAGCTGCCCTGGTAACAGTACAAAGTTGAAAAGACACTTAATGAGCCATGATTGTGGAAGCAGCTTCTCAATCAGAATTCTTGGTTCTCCTAATTCCAATCAACAGATGCCTTCAGCTCTACATCCTTCTCAGAAAACATCTATCTTCTTGTCTCTTTACATTTCATTGATTCTCCATCTACTTTCAGACCTCATCTGAAAAACAGATTCCCCCCCCCCCCCCCCCCCCCCCCCCCACTTCTCTCTGCTGTAGCCATTATAATTTGAAATAGAATCTTTGTTATTTTTAATAAGGAAAAGTGTTTATGTGAGAAACTCATTCATGCAAACAATAAATATTGTGGTGACACTTCCCTGAGGGCAGAAACGTGTAGATGCAGTTATTTATTAAAATCCATTGTTTTGTTTAGTTAAGATTTCAAAGAAAGAAGATTCCTGCTCTGGATCACATCTTTGTGAAGTGTGAAAGCAAATTGTTTTGTTTTGTTTTTTACACCTTGGTGTTAAGCAGCCTTCCAAACTAAAATCATTTCTAAGAAACAAACAAACAAAACAAAAAAAACAGAAAAGACAAAAAAATTCCAAGGCTTTTATTTTAATACCATATACACTGTAAACATTAAAACACACTGTTACAAAATTATATTCTCTACTTACCTGATTGATGAATGCCACTGCAGCAGCAGTTGCAGCAGATTCAGTGTTAATAGCCACCTCTTGATAAAGCCTGAAGTTTCTTCCAATCTAAGGTGTCCTATGAGCCTCTCATTTTTTATAAGGCTTATGTTTTGGAACTTTCCTCAAAGATAGATGATAATTATACATTACTTGGCTCTTCTTCAGGAATAAACTTGATCTTAATTCTATTGCCTTCCAGATTTTGGGGCCCTTTTCTGAGAATGGTTGAGAATATTTCAGTTCTGTGCAAAAGATAGAACTGGTTTCTCCTCTGCTTATATTAAGCCTTGCCATCCATTCTTTTACTTCCAGGTGTTATGAAAAATAAAACATCACATAGCCTTCTTCCTTAAAATAATTTTAAACTGAGATATGCCACCTAACATTTCAAGTTTTTTTTTTTAACATCTGGGCAACAAAGAGGATAGTATTCAACTGACTGACAAAAAATATAATAACGAGGAGTTAGACTATGTCTTACACTAAGATTTACCTTTTATCATATTCTTCTCTGACAAATTTAATCTACAAATTTGGTCATTTGCTAGATTTCAGTATCTTACCTTGCCTTGTGTGAAGTGTTTATAATGTCAGTTCCTACATTACCAAACAAAGATCAGAACTCACACAATACGTTTAGAAATTCTTAGAAAGATTAAAAATGTTTATCTTAACCAGCAGGCTGGTCAAACAATATCATTTGAAATATTTTCTCTACTGACAAACAATATATTGGTGAAATGTCCAAACAGAACTAAATATTTATTAGACATTTAATCTTTTTTTTCTATCTGAGTTCTAGCCAGATTTTGTGAAAACAATAATTTTGGAATTTTCATACCTCACACTTTGACTTCTGTTCCCCTACTGTACAGCACTTTCCTTGACAAACTGTTATTTCTCCCTTTTATGACATTGTTAAACCCTAGGAAATAGCCAAACAATCCTTAAGTTGTTCTCTGAAAAGTTTTAAGATAAAAATAATAACTATCAAAGTAATAGAACTTCCTATACAATATATTCCTTTTTTTTTCTTTTTTCTTTTTTCTTTCTTTTTTTTCTTTTTCTTCCCCCCATTGGCTTTTCAACTCACAGTAAATTCTGTGGCATTCTTCCATCCCTTTCTCCCCTGCCTGCTTCAGGCCACTTAATGTGACATCATGTGTCAATTCTCTAAGTTCTTTGATTTTGTTCTACTAGTAAAGATAACTTTTTGTTAAATTGTAATGTTCTGAAAATGTCAGAAACATCTTTCAAGAAAAACTGTACTACAGAACAGAGTTTGTTGTTGTTGGTTTTGATCCACTTGAAAACTGCTCTTGCTGCATTATGCTTTTAAGTATTCAAGACACCAAAACGGTGCTACATTTAATGAACAGTTGCTACACTTAATAGAAAGATATAACCAAGCACATGCAGAAGAAATAAAAATTCAGTGAATGGTGAAGATAGACCTCTGTAATAAGACATGTTGATCTCAGAGCAGTGATTGATGTCTCCTGGATAACATCCTGCAATGACTGATAGAAATGGAAAGCAAAATTGACTTACAGCTAAGGACACTGCATGTTGATATTTACACTACTTTATCAGGAGCTAGAATTGTTACTGGGAAATCGGGGAAGAAACAGAAGAATATCAAAAGAGCAGTGCACAGCTAGAAACCTAAGCACTGTGTGGCATGTGTATTAGAGGTGATCCTCAGTGATCTCCACATGATCAGATTAATTCCCCTCTGTTTCCCCATAAATGAAGGCCCAGTATTTCTTCCATACCTCCCTAAATGTTATCAAACCATTTGTGTTTCAAGCTGGTGTAGAGCATCTCAAGATGATCTCGAGGTGATTCTTCTTTATGCTACCTGCAGCTGTGCAGTGAAGGTATTGGTGAGTACAGACAACATTAATGTCCTATTCTACAATATGGAGTAAGGATATATTCAATGTCATCTTGAGCCAACAAGTGCCACCCCGAGGATGTCTTTGATTTCACTTGGAAAGACTTTGCTAGGAAAAGAGTTTGAGACGGTCATACAGAACACTGTGTAGCTGCAGCACTGAAAGGGAACCTAGTGGAAGAAATACATTTTATCTGTCTTTAGCAGTAAAAGAAGCTATTTTACAAAAATAGTCAAGATTAAGGCTATATAAACGAAATAAGCAAAGCAATTTGTTAAACATCTATTCTTCCCCATTACATCTGTATCTTGCTACAGTCACCAAGAGGAACAACTGTTGGAAATATCCTGTGCCTTTAACCTGACAAGGAGCTTGAAGCTACCTTAATCCATATAATTGCAGACCTTTGGCAATAAAGGTAAAACTGCAAAAATATGTCATAAATGCCTTTTCTGGATACTAATCCCACTCTTTTCATCTCTCTGGTGTATTTTGAATAGGTGGATATTAATCTGTATTATGTATTGTCCAGGTTCAGAACCATAGAAGTGTTAATGTTAGATCCAAATAAAAGAAAATGGATACCTGAGTTAGTACTTTCTGAATTAAAGTAAGTTTTGATTTAATAGATGCTGGACAGTATCTTAAATCTGCAGTGACTCTGGCCATAAAAACTCTGTCTTTGTCAAAGACCTTCTGGGAAACTTCTGAATCTTGAGGAAATAAATTTATCTATAACATCACCTGAGACTCAGGTTCATGTGTCTGCTGGAATGATAGTCAAGATTATTCAAACAATCCACTTCATAAAATTGCAGTCCTTGCTAATTCAAAGCTATCTTCAAATGTGTAACTTGAATATGGTAAATTGCTTAAGAAAGAAAAGAAAAGAAAAGAAAAGAAAAAAAGAAAAAAAGAAAGAAAGAAAGAAAGAAAGAAAGAAAGAAAGAAAGCTAAACATCTTTAATCAAGTTCAATAAACCAGGAAGCCAAATGCTTGCTATCCTGATAGAGGAAAAATAAACCAGAATATAGGACATCTGTGTTTAAGCCCTTTCTAGGACATTTTTTTTAATCATATTTTCCTAAAGAATAACCTTGATGATCATAGTTTATTCTGGTAGTCTGAACTAACTCACTCTGAATTTCTTGTAGGAAATATATTCCATGTTATTCTATCATTTACTGACAAAGACAGAACACAAGAACAGATTGGAGTTTTAGTCTTATCCAGAGTGATTATTTTTAACGATCTTCAGAGAATATGTGTTGTCTTTCAAACTGTCTCAAGGTCTGGATTTAGTAGCATGCATGCACATGCATAAAAACTCATATAAATGAAACTGAGGGTACATATTATTCAATATTATTCTGTAGTGAGTGGATTTGAGATCTATAGTTTCAGAAAAATGGACTAGAGTGGAAAATCTATTTGGCCATATAAGAAAATTTGCCTTTCTAGCTTTTTGGGTGTTTTTTTTTTTTTTGGAAGCTGAAGTCTCCATTAGTAGTATTTTCTTTTTATTTTCATTGGATTTGGTGACTTAAATATTATTCTAAATTCAAGTAATAGTAGTACTTTCCTTTAGAAAACTCATCTTGTGTTGCTTGTTTATGGTGTAGATTACTCTTTATTTCTATCCTGTTTTTTTTTGCACAGTTAAAATAAAATACTGAAAGAGCTTTCCAGAAATATTGACAGTTTTTAAGTTTTGTTTCTTTTCTTTCTTTTTTTTCTTTCAAAGTTTGGAAATTACAACTCTTCTTTTTTAAGGCTTTCCAATTCATCTTGAACGCTGCAAAAAATTTCTGAAATGCAAGCAGTGCCTGTCTACCTCCCAGACTGATTATCTAGGACTTTGACCACTGTGCCTGCAATCATGAATCTTCACCTTGACATCTTGGAGTCTGTTATCTGAAGTTATTGTATAATTTTCCTCAACAGCTCTCTGATCAAGCCACCACGAGAGGGAGATGGTGCATCACCCAGGGTAAGGGTGGTTGAACCAACACTTCTGGAGATACGACAGCTCCATAAATTTAAGAGGAAAAATATTTGGTTTTACAGCAGGAACTCACGTGCAGTCTTCAGTACTCCACAGTACTGACAATGTTGTGGCTTTTTGTTGTTTGTTGTTTTGTTGTTGTTGTTGTTGTTCTCTTTTTTTTGTTTGTTCTGTTTGTTTTGGTTGGCTTCCTTCTTCTTTTTTTTTTTTTCTTTTTTTTTTTTTTCAGAAGAAAACTGCTTCGTAAACAAACTCACCTAATTCTCACTGTGCTCCAGCAAAGGTGCAGAGATGGTCAAAAAGCAACAAACATCAAACATTTGACTGCATAAACTGAGCACTATGGTCAACACATCCAAACTCTCTGTCTTAATTATATGTCCTGATTTTCCTTGTACATTTTCTTTTCATCTTGCATGAAATTCATTCGATGGTAGAAAAAAATAAGAAGACATTACAGAGCTGCCTGTGTCTTTGGCTGGAGTAATTCAGAAAGACAAGTGACTGATTATAACTGCTCAATGCCCTGAACCTTCACTGAGATTAAGACCTGAGGGAAATTCTGCCCCTCTCCACTTTGTATTGAACTTCATAGATGTGTTAAAATCACTCATTTCCTTCTGACACAAGTGCAAGAAGCCAAAGGCAATACAGAAGTGGTGCTGGAATTTATGGAAACATGCAAGGAATGTGCAAACTGCTTGCTGGTGCTCAAATTACCAGCAATTTAACACATCTTTCTAGCAAATCATCAAACGGGCTGAAATAATTTACTTGCAAGCTTGGAGAAAGAAACCTTTAATCAAATGTACCTCTCAGCGAATGGCTATGACCTTGATTGTGGCTAAAGTTTGTATAAAACACAGAGAGGCAGGAAAATGTTTTCCACATGTTGTGTTTTTATTACTGCAGAGTATATAAGTACTTATGTACTGAAGTATTGTTTTCGAGGGCACTTTCTTCCCAGGGATTCATTAAAAACTCCTTGTTAAAATGTTCCACATGCTTGACGCACTGCAGCAGCTAAATACAGTATAGAGTCAAATTAAAAGCTATACACCCTGGGAAACAACTTTAATTTCACAAAAGTCAAGGCCAAGGGAAAAAAAAATCCAACAAAGATGAAAAGTGAAAAGTTAGCACATATAATCAATTAATTTATGCAGTCTACTTATTATATCTACTCAAACACACTGAAACTACTGTAGGAGGTGAAGATTTTAAACGAAAAGGGAGAGACATTTATCACCTCTTTTGTTAGGAAAGCAGAAAGCCCTCAATTAACACCATCTGAATAATAGGGGAGATGCATTTCTGCACACGTTCCTTGGATAAGCTAAGAGGATGAATCACTTCTGAGAATGGACAGACAGAAAAGATGCTTCTGCCAGTTGAGAAGTCTGGCATTAATTGTTAGACAAGTCCTCAGTAAGACTGTAGGAGTCACATTTAATAAACTCCATTTATTCAGCTGTTTCCTACAGATTTTAAGATTCTCAAGATTAGATTTATATCACATTTTTCTAATAGAGAACAAAAATCATTTTCCAGCTGAAGAGAATGTTAAAAACAAAGTAAAACCAACACAGAGAGAAATGACTTTCCTTATTCCATGTATCCAGCATCAGAGATGACAACAAAAGGACATAATTACCGATTCAGACATTTATGTGAAACATGTTAATTTATTATACAAAGGGAAATATATACCCTGACTGTGTATTGTTACCATGATATTACCTCTAACTGATGGTGGACTGGGAATGCAATGCTTTACAGACAACACAACTGTAAAACAAGAGGTTGATCTCTGTATCTGTAACTCTACATCCCATTAAATACTCAACTAAACCAGCTGTTTTTTTAGGTTTTTTTTGGTTGGATGTCACAGAAGATGTCAACTGTCTCTTCTTTTTTTACTGTCAAGTGGGAAAGTATCCTATACTAAAGAGCAAGGAGCATAGACAACAATGGAAAGCATGAATGTACTGTACCATCAATGAAAAGTCCAAAACCTTTTACCTTTCCTCCTAAAATTCTTGATTTGAAAGTTCTTTTTTTTGCATTCTTAGTGTCTGCAGCACCATTTCAGGCATTCATGATCTCTGGAGATCAAAGACAAATGGTCTACTCATGGCTTGCAAGTCCTGTTCAGCCTGTACTCAGACATGGTGCAGATTCCCTAGGGCAGGTTCCTCCAGCTCGCTCTTCCCCCCAAATGCTTGCTGTCTGAAGAAGTGACAGTGACAAGGCTGAAGCAACCAGGGAACATTTCCAGGTCTCCTTACTCTTGTCAGCTATCCACAGAAGGAGATGGGTTAGCTGGGATACCAGAAGAAGGTATGTGCATAGCAAAACATGGAGTAATTTATACCATCTCCCTGGTAAATGCAATCAGCTAAATTGCTACAGATAAATCCTATTTGTTCAAAGGTAGCTTATAATTTTTACATTACTTTTACAGTGTAGTCATGCTCTGTGGATGGAAATTGTTCATCCATACAAATACTAGTGTCTGGTGTAAGCAGCTTCTTTAAACACTGTTGTTGAAGGACAGCAACACACGTTTGCAGGTTACAATTCATCCCAGTTGAGCTGCAAGCCTAAAATAACAGGGGCAAGGGCTTAGATGACTCTCTTAATCTGGACATCTTACTTTTGTATGAGTTTTATTAAATGAGATGACTTATCTCAAGTGACAACTTGGGGAAAGTGGTGAACTTCCACATCAGGTGAGGCTAGTTCTGATATTGCTGACCCCAGATGTGTCAAGGTTATCAGCTTAGATTGGGTACTGCAATACTAAAAAGAAACCGTAAATTTCACAGACATTCACTAGAAGTTTATGAAAAGTAAGAAATGTTCTTATACTTTCCCTGTTTTTCAAGCTTCAGTGTTCATGGCAAGTAGGAAATGATCTTATATTTTCTGTGCTTTTCAAGCTTTAATGTTCATGTTTTCAATTTCTTCCTGGAAACTTTGAAATAAAAAAGGCAGATAATCTTGTCTATTAAAACGACTCTGGAAATTAGGGAATTAATAAAAAGTAAAAGGTAATTTCTACTGATTAGACTACTATACTATTCTACAGTATTATCTATTCTATACTATACTATTCTATTGCATTATTCTACTGTATTATAAATTGCAATATACAATGTGTGAGTTGTGGAGAATATCCTAAGTCATTTC
This sequence comes from Perdix hodgsoniae, assembly GCA_035772895.1. Taxonomy (NCBI): domain Eukaryota; kingdom Metazoa; phylum Chordata; class Aves; order Galliformes; family Phasianidae; genus Perdix; species Perdix hodgsoniae. Next base: position 948,377 of record JAPSGF010000093.1, read on the forward strand.
TATTTTTCATTAAACCAAAATCTATCAATGACCTGTTCGTAGGCACAGGATATATGTCAAGATATTCACTCCAACTGCATTATCTATTTCAGAATTATTCAAAAGCTCATGATCCTGCTAACACAATCATTTCTATAGATATCTGCATTCATGCAAAATTCCTGCCAAACTCAGAGTATCTCAGCAGGCACACAGAGGGTTGACCTTGTAGGTTAGATGTGTAGGGAACACTGCCAGCTTGTCTCATGTCCTAGCAATGAGTCCATTGAGTCATAAAGATGCTTTTTACTGTATGTGATCTTTGTTATAATGTGATTTTTTTTTTTTTTCTGCATTAATGACCTCCTACACCAAACACTGCTGTGAAACCATCTGCAGCTGCAAGCTGAATTTCCAGTTTCATGTAGGCAATAGACACGATGGTTACTTGAAACAGGTAGGTTGAAGTGCCACTCTGCTAACAAAATAAGAGGCCTTTTCTATTTTAGAATAGTTCATTTGGAAGGCACCTAAAAAGATCATCAACTCCAACTGTCACAGCAGTTGTCCACAGCATCATTTTGAACTCCTAAGGCAGCTGAAAAACATTAGAGTTATTATGAGTATGTCAGAAGAAAGGGGACTAATAGGTCATCCCTCTGACATTGCTGTATTTCCCCTGAGTCTTGGTACATTTTCCACTTTCATCCAAACTCAGTTTAACTCTCTGACATGATGAAATTTCTTCTACTTTCTTTATCATGGCTGTAACCATTTCCTTGGAAAGACATTGCACAGGCCAGCAGCACTTTTGCTGTCAGGTTGATGTTACCTTCAAATAAAAAAATGCCATAGTTTTGTTGTAGTTGTCTATCCTCTTTTGTTTCTTTACTCTAAGGATTAGGGGTTGAAGCTGCAGTTAGGAACAGAGATTTTGGTTGTGAACTAAAGGAAAGATGGCCATAGACTTCAACAGATGCTGGATTAAGTAGTCATCATCCTAGTTGCCTGATAGTTACTATTGACGTGAAATATCTTAAGAAGGGAAAGCTTGTAGGAATGAGCAAATCAGCCTCTCTTTAAGTCTGAAGAAATATGAAACAAGGTACACTGTAGTGGAATAGGGAAAAGTCAGAGAATTGCAATTTTCGTTACTACTAAGATTGATGCTATAGAGATTTACTGAAAGGTAAATAAGGTCTTGTGTGTGTGCTTGTTTTCATTTTTCCACTGAACCATTAGGCATCAGCAAGAGGAAAAAAGTGAAAGGAAAATCTATGGTATAGCAGGGAAAGGAACATATCTGTCATGGGGATAGCTGAGGCAGAGTTTCTGCTGTATTTTGCAGTTGTTGGTGCAGCCAGGTGAGGTGGCAGTCCCCAGTGCTCAGCTCATAGTTAGTTCAGTTCTGACATGATGGATAGCAAGGTTGAAAGAAATTTCCATAAGGCAGATGGGAAACATGCCAAGAGATTCCTTCACTGCAAAACCATTTTATTTTATATATATTTTTTAAGCCACATGGGTAAAGAATGATTTATCCAGATGGGATGTACTTTTTGCACTGTGATTTCTTGTATCTGACCTGACTTGTATTGCTCACCTTTCAGAACAATAGAAAAGGAAAGGCTATGCCAGGAGCATATAGTCTATGAGCACTGGGTATTACATACCTTTCTGTTTGGCAATGATTTATAGTTGGCTAGAAGCTCTCTAAACCTGAAGGCACATCAGGACTAAGAGATCAGTGATATATTTAACCTCTTCAACTCTTGGAGGTTTGAAAACTTTTGTCCTCAAGACATTTGGTTTGTTATTGTGCCTGAGGAGGTAGTCAGTGATCAGTCTGTGTGGCAGTGGAGAGAATGAAGGAAAGGAAAGAGTAATTGGTGTAGGAAATGTTCCTGATTAATCTCTGTATTTTAAGAAATAGTCCCAGTGCATCCTTTCTTAAGCTAAGTCCTTCAATTTCAGGAGGTTCACATATCACAAACTGGTATGTGTGCCACAGTTTGGGAAACATTCATCTATTACACAGGTTCCAGACAGTAGGAAGCTAGATTTGTTTGCCTATTCAATCCTATCTTCTATCATATTTATATGTCTAGGAGGAAAGCTTTCACTCCAGTTATAAAATCCAAATAGTCAGACTAGGTGAACTGCATAAGAGGAACAAAGACCTGTTTAGATTTATGAATGAAACTCTGTTCTCACGCTTTGGAAATAAGACATAATGAAGATACCACACATCACATAAAAAAATGTTGAGGAAGATCTGGTTGATCACAGTCATGGCTGGTGATTGCCTAGCCCTCCAGTTTGTGAAGATCTCTCTTGTACAGTTCCAAGCAAAAATGTGCATGTAGCAAATTATATATACAATTGCAATAATTACTCAACTCATGTATTCCTTCCCCATAAGGTATGAAAGTGTATTTCCAGCTCTCTAGTAGTCCACGTTCAGTTATCACACGAGAACTATAGTGAGGTACTATTCTTCCAGGACACCTATAGAGAGGGCAGGAGGAAGAAGACATGAAACACATTAAGTGAAATCAGTGAGGCATAAATAATGTGTGGATAACAAATTGATGTTTAATTATCCCAAATGATTATTTTTAGGAGGGATCCCTCCTACAAAGATAAATAACAAAACATTAGATCTTTATTAGATTAGTATCACACTAAATTGTATCTCTAATCTTATATTAAAGTAACTAAATGATCACTCAACCTTCAAAAATACACAGAACTTAGTAGCTATTAATAGCACCATTACTTTTAGTCTTTTATTGGGAATTTTTCACCATTGAGAAATACCTCATGCAAATGAACAAACAAGAAGAGAAGTGTGCTATCACAGTACTTCCATGACCCATTTCTATTTTATGAAGTCTTATTCTTTCGCTCCCTTCCTTCAGAGCACTTCTCAGTTTCCAACATATGCTCCTGAAAATAGTTTTTGAAAAATGTTTTCAGGGTCAGAGATTGGAGTCATTCTGTGTCTGTGGTAGTTTATCAAGTTCAGTAAAACCAATACATTCTGTTCCAGTAAAGAAATCAAGATAAAATATATATATATATCTATATGAATAAAAGAGAAAATATTAAATAGCAGTTTGCATTCTACTATTCCAGATGGATTCTGCAGTCTTTTTTCTAGTTTCAGATGCTTGCCTTAGGCCTGAAAACGTCAAATCTTATTGTTTACTCTCAATAGTGACCATTGGGTACAGAGAGTACCCAAGAAATTCTGGCCATTGGCTGATTATTTCCACAAGAGAAACCCAGATATCGTGCTATCTCCCACTTTTGTATGATTCAGCATTATGTTAGTGCACAGAAAAGACCTTGGGAAGAACGAAAAAAGGTCTATATTTTTTCAAGAAGAAAAAGTAGTTTTTGACATATGGGGCCAGACTTAGGAAAATAATGAGCTCAGTGGGGCTCTGGAAGAATCTATGGTTGTTTAGAATTATCCTGAAGTTACTGTGTTGCTTTCTAAGATAAGGATAAAATATGATGTTTATAGGTTCACTTTGAACTTTCCTGAGTGCTACTGCTTCTTCACCATAACAGACGAAACAGACCTCATGCCTAGAAAATGACAGTGAATAAGGTATACAGGACCTATCCTGAGTTCCCATCTTAGCTTACTGAGTAAAGTCAAGCAAATCACAATGAACTGTCTGATTATAAATTAGGTGTCACACCTGCCCTGCAGGGGCAATGTCCAGAATAATTGGCATTAGAGAAAAACATGAGGATCCTTGGATGAGGGCTATAATTTCCGTGCCAAATGTTGGTAGGAATACTAACAGAAGGAAGTCTTAACAACCATGTTTGAATCCACATGCATCTCACAATCCAGCAAAGCAAAGTTCAGTAAAGTTCAGAGCTGCAGTTTTGAACCAGCTCTCCACTTTGTGCAACAAAACAATTGCAAAATATATTTCCTAGGTATTCTCCCTTACCTACTTAGTTTTATTCCCTTCCATGTCACTGCTTCACCTTCTATTCTACAAACATCCCTGTGTTTGAAGTCATATCTAACTTCATTACTTGTTTTTGTTACTCCGTTGACAATGTATCAGCCACTTTCAAAATACTCTTTCATCTATGGCTTATGAGATTCAGAAGTTATAAATTTATTGAATGAGATGTATGTTAGGATGAGCAAAGAGCTACAACTCTAAGCAACAGGTCTTGCACATTGCTTTTGAAAGCCAGTCAGTTCTATCAATGTAAAACTAAAATATAATGAGTAAGTAACAAATTTTTGTTCTTTTCCCATAAACTAAAACAGTTTCATGTAGTGAGATGAAAAACAGCCTGGCTGAAAATGGAAAAAATATAACAGCATGACATTTTAGTCATCCTGTGGAATTCTTTGCCAATGGATTGAAGTGATAGGAAATAGTCACCCCATCACCCTTCTACTCCCTCCCAAAAAGAAAGAAACAAAACAAAACAAAACAAAGAATCAAACAAAAAAACAAACAAAAAACCCAACAAATTCAAATTAAAATATTAATGGATGCATCAGTGAAAATAATAATCTTTCTTCAATTATTAAATAAAAAGACAGGTCTTTTGAGTAACAAAATCCCTGGTGCAGAAATGTCTGAAATGTGAGAATATGTTCTGCCGAAGTACTTCTACATTAGTTTTGCTTTTTTAGTGTTTCTTAAACATCTACTAGGAGTATAATAATAAAAAAATATGTCTCCAGTTGAAGTAGACTATGATGGAGTCTTCCTTCGTGCCCTGTCAGTGGTGATGTTTATGCTCCGTAGTAGAAAATCTTGAGAGTTACAAAAAATAATGGTGCTTCCAACAGCTATGGAACTCTGTATCTGAAGCAGTCTGAGTCTGTCTGGATTTAGTTCTGTAACTTCAGTGAGACAATGAACTCCTCATTTCCTGGGGGGGAAAAAAAAAAAAATAAATAAAAGGAAAGGAAAAACATTTGTATATATGGAAAGTGATGAAAGAAAAGGAAACCAAGTCAAGAAAAGATGTGTCCATTTGCAAGTAAAACGGTAGTGACAACCATGAAAAGTTAGAACAAGAAAAAGAGAGAAAAGCACATCTGATAAAGGTACAGAAATATATGCAAGAAAAAATACAACATAAAAATTCAACCATGGCATCCTTCCAGCTTTCAGCAGGACAACAATTCAGGAGGCATCACACTAAAGAAAAGCACGTTACTGTGAGCAATTTTTTAAAAGTATGAGCATGTTTCTAAATACAGGAATAACAGAATGCAAAAAGCATACTTGACTCAGCTTTGCTTCATAACACATTTTTGAAAAGATGACTTCAAAAAAGTAAAGCAAAATAGGTTTTTAACTGCACTAGAATTGAGAGAGAAGCATATAAGTGATGCAAACTGACATCTATAGCACGCCAAGACCTATCATCAACTTCAAACATACCGATTCGAAGGGCCAAAGTCAGCCAAAGTTCAAAAGTTCTGCTAGCTAATGGAAAGCCAAATTGACTTTACCTATGCAACAGAGTTAGAATCTGCTTTAATTCTGTGTTTCAGATGTCACTAGAAGTTTGAATATTTCTTTTCTCAGTTTTGTTTTCCCACACAATATACCATGTGTTATCTCCATGGTTCCATGTTTATGACAGACAGAGATCAGTTTTCAATTTTCATTGATCTACTATTGTCACTGGGAAAGAGATGAAGCAAAATGGTCACTCTAGCAGTGTAGTGTAACAGGTACTATAGTTTGTTACCAAAGTTTGAGATTCAGGAATTCTTAATTCTACATTTAAGTCAAGCAAAACAGCATCAGTTATTTTCTTTTTCTCCTGTCAGTGTGCAAAAGGTGGATAAATCACCAAACAGAAAGAAAGTGTTTATTTAGCACTTATAAATAGACAGAGATTTAGAATAGTAGCCCTTACTGTCATCTTCAAAATAATTCCAATCGAGAAACAATTAACATGGTAAAGACAGACTCTGCTAGCTTTGCAATCACATATTCCTGATGATGTCTGATTTTTCTTCCTCTCTCTCTCTTTTTTTTTTTTTTTTTGTACATCTATTCAAAAATGCTTTATTGAATTATCTTTCAAAAAAGGCATTAACTCTTGTAAATTGGAAACTAGAAATGTTTCCATGGCTATGACAGGGATTTCACTATGAATGCCTACAATAGCCTCCTGAATAGTAAACAGGACAGAATTTCATCCTTATCTAAACTGTTTGCAGACTGACAAGGGTATTGTGACATTTCCTGTAAGGAACTGGACACAGCCTAGATAATGATTGCTGCATTATTTTCCTTTTTAATTGAAATTTAATTGAATACTGTGCTGATAAAGCACTCAATTGATTATTTACTCCTTGCTTTTATGCCATGGATACACGTGCTTTGATATTCTCTGGCTTGCTAAGCAGCTGTCCTGGCTGATGGTGCAAGTGTGACATTTCCCTTAAAACTTTTTTATCCTTTTAAATGGCTCTTTCCAGAAGACTGTGAACCGCTGAAAGGTTATTTTTATTTATTTATTTTATTGTTTTTGAATACTGTAAATAGGTAAAGATTACAGATCTTTCACTATTTGTTTTCCTAAATGAGGGAGGCAGTGAGAACTTGAAGGGTCTGTGACTTAAATCTGTTGCTTAAGTTCAAGAGCACAAAGACACTAATCTACTGTAAGTGATGACCTGTAGCCATCTAGCCCTGATTATATCATTTAACACTTGTGACTTGGACCACAAAATCATAAAAAGACTGGAGAGACACAAGTCCAGAGCAAGAATTTGTGTATCATACGTTTACATCAAGTAACATCTTACTGAAACAAGCATGTCTGCTGTTAAGAAGGTTGATGTTCCCAATTTATAAATCTTGCTCCCAATTAATAAATCTGGAATGGCACAAATCTGCACTAGAGGAGGTTCAGACTGGATGTTAGAAAAAAATTATTTACCATGAGTGTGGCCAAACACTGGAACAGACTTCCTAGAGAAGTGATTGATGTCCCATGACAGGCAGTGTTTAGGAGGAATTTGGGTAACCACCTCAGTAATATGACTTAACTTTTGGTTATTCCTGAAGAGGTCAGGCAGTTGGACAACGATCTTTGAAGGTCTCTTCCGACTGATCTATTCTACTCTACTCTGCTCTGCTCTGCTCTACTCTACTCCACTCCACTCCACTCCACTCCACTCCACTCCACTCCACTCCACTCCACTCCACTCCACTCCACTC